>JADBJO010000101.1:907500-935000 GCA_016801955.1 Conus betulinus | reverse complement strand
GCAGGGACCAGACAGACAACGTCATATTGTGATTACGGATTTCCGTTTCAAACTTCGGTTCAAACGAAATGCTGACATTTTACCGAGTTTCGAGTCCAAAAGATGAAATTCCCGTTATACACAGCGCCGTCACTTGTCAAGCTTCCGTTTGTTTCAGGGCATTGTACAAAACTATTGTTGCACAATTCAAACCAAAAAAAAACTTGGTCCCAGGCGAGTCTGGCCATGTATAAGTAAACACAAAAGTGAGTCACGTTCACACCTGTTACGTGTTGGTATTGCAAACCACAACAACCACCATGGAAATCGATGGACAAAGGGCTGTAAGATCCTTAGGCTGTATAGCCTTGTGTGTGTCTGTGTGTGTGTGTGTGTTGTGTGTGTGTGTGTGTGTGTGTGTGTGTGTGTGTGTGTGTGTGTGTGTGTGGTGTTTGCGAGTCGGTTTGTGTGTCCGGAGTGGCTGCGTGCTAGTGCGGGTGCGCAAATTTGTGTGTGCGTGTGCGCGCGTACACGCACACACACACGCACGCACGGGCGCGCATTGTGTTCGTCAACGCCGGCCTGTCCGGAAATATTTATTGCAACTACCAATTGCATACCTGAATGCTGTTCCAGCTGTTACACAATCAATGTGAGTCATGCATGCAACCGAGCTCGTGTGTGTGTGTGTGTTGTGTGTGTGTGTGTGATGTCGGAACATCTATGTATGAACAGTGTTTGTGTGGGTGTGTGCATCTGTCTGTCTGGTGTGTACATGCGCGCGCGTGGCTCTGTGTGTGTGTGCGTGGAGAGAGAGGAGAGAGAAGATGAGAGGGGAGAGAGAGAGCATGTGTATATTCCGTGTTTGGCATGTGTGTTTTAAATATGGTGTGTGTGATGTGTGCGCGCGCGCGTGCTCTCGTATTCCCCTGTGATCATTTCAGCCAGCATTCCATTTTGACAACCGAAAGGTTACAATACACAGCCAACCCAACGTTATGGGTCTAACCGTCCCTAATTCTCCGCAAGCCCCGCAACCCAAAGCCACGCTAACCGTTAAGTCCAAGCCCGCTAGAGCCAGCTACCCCCCCCAGCTCTTCTTCCTTCCTGTCAGGCTGCCCTCCGGCCCGTCACCCTCCCCCATGGCTTTCTTCATTTGTTAATTTGTAATGTGGTGTGCACTGTAATGCAGAGAATGCGAATTAAACCTTAACGAGGTGCAGCCAGCCTGGTAGTGAAAAAAAAAGTAAGGTTATCATTTTTTAAATCATTTCTAGCCCCCCCCCCTCTCCCTCTCTCTTCTCGTCTCTCTCTCTCTCTCTCTCTCTCTCTCTCTCACACACGCGCGCGCGCGCGCGCGTACACGCGTACACGCGCGCGCGACACACCTACTCTCGCTCTTTTTTCTTAACCTCTGCCTCTGCCGACCCTGATTCATTCTGAGGGGTTGGAGAGGGGGAGGGGGATTTGGTGAGGGGGGCACAAATCATCCCGACCTTCCACCGTGTCCCAGCACTATACTAGTCGTCCATGCAGGTCACATCATAAATGTAGCAAACCATGTAGAGTGTGCCTTGAGCACGAGGGGGGCTTCACGTTTGTTTACATAGGTGGGGTTAGCTGCTGCTGACAAATAGACGGTACAGGGCTGCGCAGCAAGTGACGGGGTGGGGGAGAGGATTTGTTCCACGCTTTGGGACAGCGAACCATTCGCTGAAAAGGACTGAGTGTTGTCACAGGAAAACGGAAAAAAGAACACTTCACCCGGGGCGGGAGAGAAAGGAGTGTCCCTGGAGAAAGTGGGGGGGGGGGGGTCGGGGGGTAGATGAGGGGGAGGGGGGGTGGGCAGTTGCCGGAGCGGGAGATAAGCGTGGTATGTGACAAGCCCTTGTGGTGTCTTTCTCTATCTATCTGTCTGTTTCCAGTCTGATTGGTCGTAGGCGTCATGTAGTCATGGTCGGTATGTGTAGTTAGTGGGGGCGTGAAAAAGATTTTAAAGAATGGTTGGCAGGTACGCCTGGGAAAGAGAAGCGTCTTTTACGTGTGTGTTTTGAGTAAGTTGGTGTCTGGCTTGTCCGCCACACCATTTGTTTTCATTATGGCTGAGTGCGCTGTAAACACACACACACACACACACACACACACACACACACACACACACACATTATGGCTGAGTGCGCTGTAAACACACACACACACACACCACACACACACACACACACACACACACACACACACATTATGGCTGAGTGCGCTGTAAACACACACACACACACACACACACACACACACATACACACACACACACACACACACACACACGTGCGTGCGTGAAATTCGAACCGTTTCCCTGGGTAGAGAGTGTTGCTGCAGAAGCGCATAGCCCCCGATAGTTCCCAGCCTCGGGGCTTTTTTTTTCCCCCATTCCTTGTCAAGATGGAGTTCTCTGCGTTAGGGGACAACTTCCTATTTGCTGTGGGTTGATTTACGTGCGTCAAATGCACACGAGATCCCGGTTTATTGTCTGATCCGTAAAGACTGTATTTGAATTATCGCTTAGGATCAAGAGACGAGGAGGTTCACACGCACGCACGCACATGTGGGGGCGCGCGCGCGCTCATAGA
The DNA here is from genome assembly GCA_016801955.1 of Conus betulinus. Classification (NCBI taxonomy): domain Eukaryota; kingdom Metazoa; phylum Mollusca; class Gastropoda; order Neogastropoda; family Conidae; genus Conus; species Conus betulinus. The sequence goes on along the minus strand of JADBJO010000101.1, from coordinate 932,397 downwards.
TGTGTGTGTGCGCGCACGCGCGTGGGTATAGTTAGATAGACAATCATTGTAGGTCTACACACCTCAAATTCTGTAAGAGTATTTGATTTGGCAGCTTCGCAAACATTCGCATGAATATATTTGTATAATCGCGGTCCATTAGAAGAATAAAGACGGCCGATTGTGTACATGTCTGTCTCAGTAAGGTTTGGTTTTGCATTGAGGCATGTCAGCCAGCTTGTGCTTGCTTGCTTGCTTGTTATCACCCCCCGTCTGTTGTTTCTCCTGTATCCCCCCCCCCACACACACACACACACACACACTCCACCCCCACCTCTGTTCCCCCTCCTCTCCTTTCCCTCCCCTACCCTTTTTCCCCCGGTCTTCTCCTCCCACTTTTCTTACTCGCCGTCCCCCGTCTTCATCCTTCCCCCCTCTTCCTTTCGCGTCCCAAGGTTTCCACCTCCACCCCACCCCTGTCTCACTGAAGACTTTCGTACCAACACAACGTGACAGGGTTGTTAGGTTTCTGAGCTCATTGTGTATTGTCGGACATCGGGTTCATCGCCAAGCTGCTGCAAGTGTCTTCCGACTCGCATCGCATACAAATAATGATCTACACTCACCTTCTCCACCCCTCTCCCCTTTCTTCCTTCCCCGTCTACCTTTCTGATCATCTCCCCTTTCTCCGTACCCCCCACCACCCCCCTTCACTCTCCCCCATTGCTTCCGCCCCCTCCTCCACCCCCGTCCCACCCCTTCTTGCATCCCTTGTCTCAGTTCGACTTCGAATGCCTTGAAGAAGGGGGAAAAAAAAAAACAAACATTTGAAATGTCAGGGAGGTGTAGAACTTCAGTGTAACTGTGAGGCTCTCCCAACTCATCTGAGCCAGCGTACAGATACCACTGAGCTATCGGTGACTCTTCGGGAACCCCAACGTCGCCTCGTTTCGCTGTATGCTGCTAGCAGCATTGAAATGCGACCTTCTAGGACGAAAGTCGCGCTCAGGATCGGCCAAGCATACCGAAAAGTCGCCATACCAAATTATAGATCGGATGAAAACTGTGGGCTGGTGTCAAACACTGAAGACCGCCGGCTGTAAAAGACAGAGGGGTCACAGACGCGTACACAGGCAGACAGAACGCGAGTCATATGTTATGTTACCTATATAATAATGGGTTTTCTTGTTTTCACGACCTGGGAGCAAAGACGAGTTGCTTTGCATTTTGCAACCTGTGGAGAGCAAATGTGTTTATTGGTTTTTGCCCCATGGTGTGTGCTTTGAAATGTCGCGGGAATGTGAATTGTTTTGCTTGCTTCTCAGGCCCTAGTTATCTGTGTTGATTACCTGTTGGAATGGATTGGAAGGGTGCGTCTCTGCGTCTGCATGGCCCACAGTGACGTGGTCTGGTTTAAAACGTCCAGACATACACGCTTCTCTGCTTTAGACCAGCCTGCTGTGTGGGGGTGTGTGTGTGTGGGGGGGGGGGGGGGGCAAAGAGGAAGAGGGCAGGGGCGGGTTTTCTCGACTTTTTCGTTACATGGGCTGATTTAAATGCCTTGAGTGGTAAAGTTTGTGGCTTTAGACCACAGTTACATTGGAGCAAATTTACCTTTGTCTTGGGAGTGCAGAAGCATGTTTCTCTGCCAAGGGCCACAGTGGTGCTAGTGGCTGACCGTCTGAAATGTCTTGGGAGTGCAGAAGCATGTTTCTCTGCCAAGGGCCACAGTGGTGCTAGTGGCTGACCGTCTGAAATGTCTTGGGAGTGCAGAAGCATGTTTCTCTGCCAAGGGCCACAGTGGTGCTAGTGGCTGACCGTCTGAAATGTCTTGGGAGTGCAGAAGCATGTTTCTCTGCCAGGGGCCACAGTGGTGCTAGTGGCTGACCGTCTGAAATGTCTGTGGACAGTGGGTCCCGTGGAAAGGCACCGTGAGATTCAGGGAGGACTTTGACCCCGCACCGGCGGCCGATTCTTTGCACGATGCCATGGACGGATTAGGTGAGTACCAGGTTACTAATAAAACAGTTCGTGCGCGCGCACGTTTATGTGTGTGTGTGTGTTTTGTGTGGCTGGCTGGCTAGCTGGCTATGTTTCTATGTCTGAATGTCTCAGTGTATGTGTGTGCATGCGCGCGCGCGTGCACGTGTGTATGTGTGTGTGTTTGTGTGAGTGTGTGTGGAAGAGAGAGAGAGGATGTAATCATACATTACTTACAACAAACAGTTTTCGATATCCGATTTCATGAGAACGTCAGCTACACACATTCATAATATCACGTGTATTTGTAAGTGCGTGCGCGCGCGCGCGCGCGCGTGTGTGTGTGTGTGTGTGTTGAGTGAGCTTGCTTTGCAGTCGTGCCTTATTCATTGCGACCACTGTTCTGAAGTTATTTTCAAAATATTTTGAGAATGCAAGCTGTCTGAATTCGAAAAACCTGCACTTGCTATTAATTTGTAATTTGTCATCTTTAAGTAAGAATATTTACTTCCATGATAAATGGACAATGTATGTCTGTCGCTCTACTTGCAGTTTCATAAACAGTGCATGATATAACTCATGAAATATCTTTCACTTACCTTTTGCAGTAAAAACAGAGAATGAGAAAGATGGATCAGATCAAACGAAGGCTGAATGCCTTACACTAATCCACCGCAGAGGATTCCGAGTCAGTGTTGTAAACAATTCAGACAGCCATTTTTTTTTATATAAACATCATTTAATGAGAAAAGGGTTTGTCTGTTCAACTGGGGAAGATCGTCGAGAATTATACAGAGCTACTAATTTTCTTCTTTTTTATTTATTCGTATGTATTTGTGTGTGTGTGTGTGTGTGTGTGTGTGTGTGTGTGTGTGTGTGTGTGTGTGTGTGTGTGAAAGAGAGAGAAGGGGGGGGGATTTTTCGTGCACATTCAGTGGTGTCGTGACAGGCACCTCACTGGAGGAAATGCTGCGCTGCAGCCGAGCCATCCATTTGCCCTTTTTCAGAAAAAGACCTTCACAGAGAAGCCTTTTTTGCCAGAATATAGCTAAGAACGCTGTTTCATGTGTGCTTGATAAGTGTTGCACTTGAGGTCGTTTTGATTGAGAAGAATTGACCCAAAGCCTGTCCTTGGATGCCAGAAATAAAAAACGGGGGAAAGGGGGAGGGAAGGGCGGAGGTGGACGAAGGCAGAACAGGTAGGCCTTTCTTGGCATCAAACCAGGGATTGGGGGGGGGGGGGGGGGGGGTGCTAAATTTCATTTGGGTCTCAGCTGGCTTCTAGGTGAAATTTCTCTCACGCCACTCATTCCGTCTGCCCCCAAAATACAGCACACCCAGAATATCCCCTCTTACCACCACTCTCCACCCCCACCCCCCCTCACCACCACCACCACCCCCCAGTCAGCGTCAGCACCACCAGTCCGCATGGAGAAAACAAGATGAGCTCATCGTGTGGCGGCCGGCCGGAGGAGACACTGCCGTCATCATCATCATCATCATCATCATCATCGCCTATTACCCTATTGCCCCTCTTGGGGTACAGGCCGCCAATCAAGGACCTCCAGGCATCTCTGTCCTGGGCTCTTTTCTCCAGCTGGTTCCAAGTCATCCCCATGTTCCTGATGTCTGTTTCCAGGTCCCTGCGCCAGGTGTTCTTTGGCCGACCTCTTTTTTTGTTTTCCTTGGGGGTTCAATTAGGGCTTGTCTGGTGGTGTTGCTTGCAGGCTTCCGCAGCGTATGTCCAGTCTAGCCCCAACGTCGTTTCTTGATTTCCTGTTCTGCGGGCAGCTGGTTTCTTCTCTCCCACAGCTCGTTGTTGTTGATAGTGTCTGGCCATCGAGTGCGGAGAATCTTGCGCAGGCAGTTGCTGATGAACACCTGCACTTTCTTTCTTTCTTTTTTTTTTTTTTTTTTTTTTTTCTTTTTTTTGCTGTCCCAACTTCTGCGCCACCTCAGAGGCAGTGTACCCACGCCGCTCATTCCGACACCCCGTCCACAGCCACAGCCCGGCCGGTCCCGCCGCAGCCCCGGCACCGGCAATCCACAGGAAGCAGTCAATGTCAAGTCGTCAAGAGGCAACCCACGGAGGAGACACTGCACTGCTGCCGAGTCACTTCGGTGGTGTTCAGTGGCGCCTGTTCTGATCTAACATACGCAGGACACCACCTACTGAGCCCCCTACTGACGACAATAATTGCTTAGTCGCGGAGCCGGCGTGAGTGAGCTCTCCCCCCGGAGACACCTGCACTTTCTTGTTGGTGGCAACTGTAGTTCTCCAGGTCTCTGCTCCGTACAATAGAACTCCCTTTGATGTTGGTGTTGAAGAGCCTGACTTTGGTGTTGACTGACAGTTCTTGGGAGCTCCAGATATTCCGTAGCTGCACGAACGGTGCCCTGGCCTTTCCGATCCTTGCTCTGACGTCAGCGTCTGTGCCCCCCCTGCTTGTCCATGACACTGCCCAGGTAGGAGACACTACCGTGTCTGAGTCATGTTGGTGGTATTTGGATATGGGAGTCCACCTGCTTACTCCCCAACACCCCCACCACCCAGCCCCATTCACTGTACTGCCGACAGTAGTTGATCAGTCGGTAATCCTCCGTTTCCACGGAGAATATGCCACTATGCTAGCACCGTGATAACCGCATCGGCCAAACCCCAGAGTTGTCTTGTGGAGGAGGAGGAAGAAGGCGGCAGAAGGACGGAAAACGAGTGTACGTTAGTGTGAGGGGTTAATATCTTGCCTTCCGGGTCGTGATGAGAACTGACCACGTGTTGTGTTTGTACAGGTACTGCTGACAGCACAATCCTCAACGTCCTTGTGGTGTTTGTACAGGTACTCCTGACAGCACAATCCTCAACGTTCTTGCTGTGTTTATACAGGTACTAATGAGAGTACAATCCTCAACGTTCTTGTTGTGTATGTACAGGTACTGATGAGAGCACAATCCTCAACGTCCTTGTTGTGTATGTACAGGTACTGATGAGAGTACACTCCTGTACGTTTTTTGGTGTGTTTGTACAGGTATTTATGAGAGCACAACCCTCATCGTTCTTGTTACGTTTGTACAGGTGCTGATTAGAGTACAATCCTCAAGGTTCTTGTTGTGTTTGCACAGGTACTAATGAAAGCACAATCCTCAACGTTCTTGGTAACCACTGCAACAAACAGCGCCTGGAGATCGCAGAGTCCTATAAAGTAGCCTACGGCGAGGTAACTGTATCACTGGAATACTTTGTTGTTATCGTTGTCGTCGTCGTTTTGAGCTTCTGTTTTATCGAAGAGGTGTTAATGCGCTACACCCATATCTGTTGAACCATGCGAGTAGTATGTGCACCTGTTGCAGCTTGAGAAAGAGATGAGAATTCACAGCATTTGACAAGTGAATAAGATAGACAGATAATGTTGCTTCTAGACATTTCTTTTCGTAAACAACTCGCATGTCAAATGCTTCGGGGTATACAAGTTTTTCACCGTAACACGTAAGAAGGCTTTGTATTTGTTAATCTTGGAATTCGCAGTATTCGATGACTGGGTGGGATGGGGTGGGGTGGGGGTGGTGATTAGGCCTAGCTGGGTTATTGCTAGTTTTTTTTTTTTTTTATTGTGGATGATGTTATGAGGTTTTATGTCCTGTCTCTTTGATGCTATTTCCCAAGACACTTGCCAGTTTCGCCAGATTTCAGTATTGGAACTATTGTTTTGATTTTTAAAGAGATTTAACGATTTATTTTGCTTCTGTAAAGACAAAAGAAAACGTTCTGTACACTTTGCGAAGGATTTTGAATGTGTACAGTTTTGAAAACCTCAGCCAAAAAGACCGGAGGGAAACTGTTTATTAACACTGACGGTGCCACAGTTCTGTGTGTTGGCTTTGTGTTTTGCAACAGAACACAAGGGTCGAGGATATGTTTCCACGTTTAGAAGCAAAGGGGCAGTCATTTGAGTTCATTTCTCATAAAGGGAGGTTAGCCAGTTTGGCCTTATTGATCATGTTGACAGCCAACCTGCGCCCTCCTTTTCAAAGTGAACACCTTTGCCGGGAGAATAAAGATCAGACGGGCAGGGGCGCGTAAGGGCCGGAAACCAACCCACGTAACGCTGTGATATCTAGCGAACAGTCGGTCTCTCCGGGTCTAGCTCGTTTTCAACTTCTCTCGAAAGCTTTAGGTCAAGATCACCATCGAAAGACAGGATTACTACATCCAGGTCCGTGCCTTCGGGTGGAAACCATCTTCCTTTTTTTTTCGGTATCTGCAAGCTGATCTCATAACTGGCTTAATCCTGTAGAGTGTTCTCGTCACAAGCTACAACCGTTCTTGTCACTCGGTTAATATCTGCCGCCGTTTTTGTTGTTTTTTTTGGGTTTTTTTTTAAATCAACTGGTATAAACCTTCCATTCTTGCAGGTATAAAGCTTCCATTCTTGCAGGTATAAACCTTCCATTTTTGCAGGTATAAACCTTCCATTCTTGCAGGTATAAACCTTCCTTTCCTGCAAGTATAAACCTTCCATTCTTGCAGGTATGAACCTTCCATTCTTACAGGTATAAACCTTTCATTCTTGCAGGTATAAACCCTCCTTTCCTGCAGGTATAAACCTGCGACTATTCTTTTCACCCGGTCGATACAAGCGGTTGGTCTGGTCGCTTCGTTAACACCTTGTGACTCTTTTGATCATTTTGTTACTACCTGCACATGGTTCATCGCTAGGTTATACCAGCGACAGTTCTCATCAAGGGGTAGAGGCTTGTCACTGTGCCCTGTCTCATATCCGTCTTATGATTTCATGAGAACCAGCTGGGTTTTTTTTTATATATGATGTTGGTGGTGCCTGCAACTGTTCTCATCACTGTGTGCATTGATGAATGTGTGTCCCTGGTGTGTGCCTGGTTATTCCATTTGTTTCAGACTTGTGATGTGTGTTCCTTGCTCCGCTTGTTCTTACACATTTCACGTGCTTTTTTGGCTCACAGCCATCTTTCCTTCACAAGGGTGTTTTTTTTTTTTTTTAAAAACATATTCGTTTAAATTTCCCTCTCTCTCTCCCCCCCCCTCTCTCTCTCTCTCTCAAATCTCAAATCTCTCTCTCTTCACTCACTCACTCCTCCCTCCCCCCCCCCCCCTCCTCTCTCTCTCTCTCTCTCTCTCTCTCTCTCTCTCTCTCTCTCTCGACCCCTTTCTCGACCCACTCACTCACTACACCCTCACTCACTCCTCTCTCCCCTCTCTGTCTCTCTCCACTCATCTCCCCCTTTCTCCTCCTCCATGTGTGTGTGTGTGTGTGTGTGTGTAAAGGGGGACGGAGGTATTCGTGTGTGTGTGTGTGTGAGAGAGAGAAAGTGTTTGTGTGTGTGCGTGTGCGCGTGCGTGTGTGCGCGTGCGTGTGAGATCTATTTCCACCCCTACTTACAACCCATCAACTGTTCATCAACACAAAAAGACCGAGCCCTCCAAAGTTAGCCGGCAAACATGGCCAAAAGGCCTCCCCATACCTACACACCCCATGCTGCCGTCATGCACACGTCACTGGCAAACATGGCCCAAAGGCCTCCCCATACCTACACACCCCATGCTGCCGTCATACACACGTCACTGGCAAACATGGCCAAAAGGTCTCCCCATACCTACACACCCCATGCTGCCGTCATGCACACGTCACTGGCAAACATGGCCAAAAGGCCTCCCATACCTACACACCCCATGCTGCCGTCATGCACACGTCACTGGCAAAAATGGGCCAAAAGGCCTCCCCATACCTACACACCCCATGCTGCCGTCATGCACACGTCACTGGCAGCCAGGCAACTGTTTGTGGGCAGGACCTGATCGATGCCTTGAAGAGTGAGCTTGGGGCCACTTCGAAGACCTGTGTGTGGCCCTGCTGGTCCAACCTCGCCTGTATGACGTCAGGGTGCTCCACAACGCTATCAGTGTAAGGGATGACCTCGTTCTAAACAGTTGCACTGTGCCTGAGACAGGAGACGATTGGCAGCTCTCTTTGTTGCTGCGGAAACCTGCCTTCATTGCCGAGGATTATGACCTTGTAAAATGAAATGACAGTGAAACGTCGCTTTGGTTGTGCTATGGCGACTGGATTGTTTCCCTGTTTTCCTCCTCCATACAGTGCTATGCGTTTCAGAATGTGTGTGTGTGTGTGTGTGTGTGTGTGTGTGTGTGTGTAGACGGAAGGGAAAAACGATCGAGTCGAATGTATGCACGCGACGTTGAGAACTAATGTGTTCTGTTGGCCTATTTCTGTTTTGGTATGCGATTACAGCAGAAATGCTTGAAGCCATAAATGTCAGATTCGGACACGAGTTTGTTTAAGTACAGGTGTTTATGTGTGCGAGTTTGTTTTACTTTAGCTGGCATTTCTCAGCCACGGTTCGTATACACAGGTGTTAGATAGAGGAAGGAAGAAGAAAAAAGAAAGAGAGAGAGAGAGGTGCGCGAGCGCTCAGGCATGTTTGGTGGGGTGGATGGACGGGTGTGCCTGCGCGTTTTTGTATGTGTATGCGTGCGTGCGTGTGTGCTAGGGTGTGTGTGTGTGTGTGTGTGTGTGTGTGTGTGTGTGTGTGTGTGTGTGAGACAGACAGACAGAGATGAGGAGGTCGTGGTAATAAGACAATGACAGTGACGTTTACAGTTGTTTTTTGTAATCATTGTTGTCATGACAGTGCATGTGAATTCACTCTGAATTCTTTATTGTTTATATTATCAGAACTATGTTTAAGTGTATATTATTATCAAAACTATGTTTAAGTGTATATAATCAAAACTGTGTTTCCGGGTCCGTACAGCCACATCTGTCTTTTCAACAGAAAATAGTATTCAAGCATTCAAGATTATTTTACGTCGCTTGTGTGGACTTCGTGCTGGTTTGGGGATGTTCAGACGTTGGCTTGTTGGACCTCCCTCCCTCTGTGTGTGTGTGTGTGTGTGTGAGCGAGTGTGAGTGTGAGTGGGGGGGAGGAGGGGTGGAATGTCGGTATCCTTTCACTTCACCTGCATTGCCGTCCATGGTGAGTTAGGGGATGCTGTTCAGCTCGCTGTCGTACCTGGTGTCGTAATGGATTTCACTTCACCTGGTGTAATGGATGCGTCAAGATACCTGGTGGTGTAATGGATGCTGTCTGGCCACCTGGTGTAATGGATGCTGTCTGGCCACCTGGTGTGTAATGGATGCTGTCTGGCCACCTGGTGTCGTAATGGATGCTGTCTGGCCACCCTGGTGTCGTAATGGATGCTGCCTGGCCACCTGGTGGTGTAATGGATGCTGTCTGGCCACCTGGTGGTGTAATGGATGCTCTCTGGCCACCTGGTGTCGTAAATGGATGCTTTCTGGCCACCTGGTGGTGTAATGGATGCTGTCTGTCTGGCCACCTGGTGGTGTAATGGATGCTGTCTAGCCACCTGGTGTCGTAATGGATGCTCTCCTGGCCACCTGGAGTCGTAATGAATGCATTCTGGCCACCTGGTGTCGTAATGGATACTGTCTGGCCACCTGGTGGTGTAATGGATGCTCTCTGGCCACCTGGAGTCGTAATAGATGTTTTCTGGCCACCTGGTGTCGTAATGGATGCTCTCTGGCCACCTGGTGGTGTAATGGATGCTGCTCTCTGGCCACCTGGAGTCGTAATGGATGCTCTCTGGCCACCTGGTGGTGTAATGGATGCTCTCTGGCCACCTGGTGGTGTAATGGATGCTCTCTCTGGCCACCTGGAGTCGTAATGGATGCTCTCTGGCACCTGGTGGTGTAATGGATTCTCTCTGGCCACCTGGAGTCGTAATGGATGCTTTCTGGCCACCTGGTGGTGTAATGGATGCTCTCTCTGGCCACCTGGGGGTGTAATGGGTGCTCTCTGGCCACCTGGAGTCGTAATGGATGCTTTCTGGCTCGCTCTCGCCACCTGCTTCATGATGGATTCCTTGTAATGGTGACCGGCGAAGCCAGCTCCCTACGCTGAAGAAAACTGCCGGCCAGATTCTGCAGCCGAGCACCTGTAACTATAGCGAGCTGTTCGTAAATGGGTGCCAGGACAGTTTTGTCTCGGAAAAGATGGGATGGTCATGCGCCTTCCCTGGCTAAAAGAAGATAGTCGGTCTACGAGACACGGCACGGTTGTTGTTGTTGTTTTGGTTTTTGTTATTGATTTTTAAATGATGATTCCTGAAGTTTTGCTTCCATGTTTAGATATATCGGAGTGCATGAAAAACGCACAGCTTAGGTGTTTGATTCGGTAAAGATCATATTACTTTCCGATTTCTGCATATCTACCGAAAGCCAGCCCTAACGCTACCCTAACCGAGAGTAACCCTAACTTAAACTGTAAAGAAGTCGTTAGAAAAAAAAATTACAGTTTTGAACCTGTAAGGGTGACCTCTGTTGGTAATCACATTCATGCTGAAACTGATCGGTGCATTTTTCCTGTTGATTAATCGAGTGACACTGGTCTCACGACTTGTGTATATGTGACGTAAAAATAAGGTAGTTTGTCGACGTCAGATCATTTTGTTTTGCGCTAGAACTACAGGACTTCCATTTCGTCACACTTATTGTGATAGCCCCCTCCACCACGTTTTCTCCCCCTTTCTCCCTTACCGCCCCCCGTCTGCGTGTCCTCCTCCGTTCCCCCCCCCCACCTCCTCCTCTCTCCCCTGACCCTTCTCATTGCCCGCCCTCGGTATCGCCGCCGCCCCCCCCCCCCCCCCCCCCCCCCCACTTCCTGTTCTCCCCACCCGCTCCTCTTTCTCTTCGGCCCGCTTCCTGTTCTGACATGGCTTCGCTTCGCTATGAAGTCGATTGTACGTTGCAGTGAAACTACGACTGACGCGACTCTCAACCACAAAATGTCATTCCTTTCTTCATGTGTCCTGCATGCTAAGGAGTCCTTATGCCAAAGTACGAGGAACCGCAAAAGACAGGTCACAGACAGACACAGACTGAACGCGGTTTGTACGTTAGGCGAGCACTCTTAATGTGTGTGTGTGTATGTGTGTGTGTGTGTGTGTGTGTGTGTGTGTGTGTGTGTGTGTGTGTGCAGGGAGCGGGCACGGACGAATGTGCACTGGTACAAATCTTGCCATTCCGGACAAATGAGGACATCCAGGAAATCAAACAGCTCTACAAACAGGGTGAGAAACGCTACACCACCTTTCCGTCATGCACACACACACACACACACACACACACACACACACACACACACACACACACACACACACATATATATATATATACTATATATAATATATATATATATATATATACACTCACACACACATGCGCGCGCACACACACAGATCTGTATGTATGCCCATAGACGCGCGCGCACACGCGTATACATATTTACATACATATAGAGAGAAAAAAACAGGGAAATGAGTAGATAAGCTAGATGAGTATACAGATAGATAAATAAATACAGATAGATATGTGTGTATATGTATTGTGTATGTACACTCAAATGAATCGGTGAAAAATAAGAACTAAAAATAACTGCATTCCCACCCAAGACTGGTGGCTTCAGTGAGATATTGATAAATGTAAATGTAAATAATACAGGTAATAATCATATATCAAGATGGCAGTGACAAAAATTGACGAAAGCCGTAGGTCAAAACAACAATGAAGATGTTGACTTTATTGCAGTGCACAAGATAAATGAAAATAATTACAATCATGGCAATGGAGACGTCAGTAAAGATGCTGATCAGTATGACGATGATGACGACAATAAAGATACCGATAATCATCACAATAAAAGTGCCAGTGAAAAGATACCGATTACCATGGCAATGAAGATGGCAGTGAAGGATCTGTGGTAAAGATGATAATGATGACAACAATGAAGTTGCTGATGTTCGTCACAATGAAGATAACAAAGACGATGATTGTGATAATGAAGACGACAGTAAAGATGCATATGGTTATCAAAAATGAAGATGACGATGAAAGTAATGATTATTTCGATGAGGGTGATTGTGAAGAGACTGGCAGTCATCACCATGAAGATGACGGTGGTGTCATTAATGTCATTGCCATCAAGATCATAATGAAATAAAATGATCGTTCCATCAACATGACAGTGAAATCACAGATGACCATTATTACATTGAAAAGGAAAATGAAGGTGCTACTGATACATTATGAAATTCGTTGTTGATTCATTATGGTAAGTATGAAAACGGTAATGATGATATTCATTATGGGGACGTTTAGACATCAAGGAAAATGCTGATCATGGCTATGAAGACGACAGTGGAGCCACCGACTGTTTTGATAACGAACGGGACAGTGAAGTCACTGACGACCTTAAAGGCGACATCGAAGACCATGATAATGAGGACAGTGAAGATGACAAAGAAGATAGTGATTGTGAGAAAGATGACAAAGAAGATAGTGATTGTGAGGACAATGAAGATGACAAAAAGATAGTGATTGTGAGGACAATGAGATGACAAAGAAGATAGTGACAATGAAGATGACAAAGAAGATAGTGATTGTTTAATGAAGATGACAAAGAAGATAGTGATTGTGAGGACAATGAAGATGACAAAGAAGATAGTGATTGTGAGGACAATGAAGATGACAAAGAAGATAGTGATTGTGAGGACAATGAAGATGACAAAGAGATATAGTATTGTGGGGACAATGAAGATGACAAAGAAGATATTTGATTGTGATGACAAAGAAAATGACAAAGAAGATATTGATTGTGATGACAAAGAAAACAAAGATACCGATGATCACCAGGGTACATAACACAAGACAGCCATCTTCTTTGTCGTCTTCATTCAGACGAATATCACGATGAAAAAAAAAAAAAAAACGATGAAGACAGTGATTATCATGAAAATGAAGACGAGACAGTAAGGACACATTGATTCGACAACGAAGACGACCGTGAAGAGGCTGACAGTGGTGACAGTGGAGATGACAGTCGTCGCATCACTTTCACACACAGAGTATGACCCGTGAGCTGGAGGAGGATCTGGACTGTGACACGAGCGGCGACTTCGGAAAGTTGATGATGTCTCTCTGCGTGGGAGGGCGAGAAATCGGACGACTGGAACGATCCGCTTGAATTCGACAAGGTCGAGGAGAACGCTCAGAAGATCATTGAAGTACGTCCAACATGGGGAGGGGGAGGGAAACGAAGGGGCTGGGCCGGAGGAAAGGAGGGCAGAGCGGAGAAGGGGGTGGGAGGGGGGGGTTACGGTATTGGCGATGAGGTGGTGCGGGGTTGGAAACAAAGAAGGGGCAGCATTTTAATCCTAGTCGGTGAAGAAGTGAACGGGGAAAACAGAAGGGGCATTGGCTGCAAGGCCATAGAGTTTATAGGAGAAAAAGGGACAGGGGAGGGGGCATTCGAGTCAAGGACGGAGGATGGTGATGAAATCCAAAGTCCTCATGTATGTCAAGGAAGGAGAAGGGTAATCACTAATGAAACGCAAAGAAAGGGAAGCTTTGTATCAACCAAGAGGGTTGATGGAATGCAAAAAAAAAAGGGGGGCTTCATATCAAGAATGGGGAGAATGTAAGGAAGTCGAGAAAGGCGGTATTTGTAGGACGACGAGGAAAACGGGTGATGGAGTTCTTGAAATGCAAAAAAAAAAAAAAAAAGGGGGGGGGTTGTAACATTAATAAAGGCAGGAAAGAGAGTTGCCAGAAATAAAAAGGACTGATATCGAGGAAGGCAAGAGTCCAAGAACTACGTTAATACAGAGCTTTCAAATCAAGGAAGAAGAGAGCGTATTGAATGCCGTGAAAGCGGGTGACTGCTGCTAGGAAGGAGGACGCTGACTACACTTCATGAGGGAAGGACCGACAGGGAGCACTTCTGTCAGGGCAGGTGAGGGTGGGAGCGGTTTTGTCAGGGTAGGGAAGGGTGGGAGCGGTTTTGTCAGGGGAGGGTGGGAGCGGTTTTGTCAGGGTAGGGGAGCTTCTTTGTCAGGGTAGGGGAGGGTGGGAGCGGTTTTGTCAGGGTAGGGGAGGGGGGAGCGGTTTTGTCAGGGTAGGGGAGGGTGGGAGCGGTTTTGTCAGGGTAGGGGAGGGTGGGAGCGGTTTTTGTCAGGGAAGGAGAGGACACAGGAACGCTTAGGGTGGGAATGTTTAAATAGCCGTATCACAGGTGTATTCACTGGTATATTCACGGGTAGGTAAATCTCTACATGAACACGTAAAAAAATGGGCTTGGATGCGAAAGTGTTTCTAATAACCATCATCCTTCTCTCAGAATTTGAACTACGACACCGAAAGGTTTTTTACTCTGGTGCCAGTTGATTTCAGTAGTTGGCTGTAGCGTGCGTGTGCAGACAATGACGGTACAGAGCATGTGCTCATTGTGGAAAATAAAAACCCAGAACAGAAAGGGAAAGAGGGGAAATAGAACGATGACTTGCTTTGTTCCGCTTCAACAGGCAGGACCAAGCGCCTGGGGGACAGACGAAGAGGCAATCAACGCCGTCTTGTGTCGGGAGTCCCCAGGACACCTGCGCGCGGTGTTCCGGAAAACAGAACATGATGTGGGCAAGTCGATGGAAGAAATCATTGACGAAGAATGCGACGGCAGTCTTCAGGCAGGTTTCCTGGCCATAGGTGAGAATGACATTTCTCACTTAGTTTTACTAATGCAGAGATTAAGACTTTTTTTTTTGTTGTCTTTTGAAAACGGTGTCAAAAAACTGTGTTCTTGTCCCTTAGTTTTTCCCCTAGGAGTGAGGCTTGATGTCATGAAGTCAGCCAACAGAACAGAGAAAATCTTTCTCTTCAGGGGGAAAAATCACAGAATCCCTTGATGGGCAGACAGTGGGTTCAGTGTAGGCCTGAGGACTCGTCCTGTAGTAGTATCGCCCAGCTGAACACCCAAGGGGGGGGGTGGAGGGGGAAGGATGTGGAGGGGGGGAAGCTTTCAGGGTCGCCACAAGGTTAAAAGAAGAAAAAAAGTTACTGCTGTCTCCCCGAATGGGGATGCCGTGGGAAGCTGTTTCAGTACCACCTGTATGCCCGCCAACCAACTGTATCCCTGCCAAAGGTCTGAGCCAGACTGCTTCAGTACCAGCTGTATCCCCGCTAACTGAAAGGTCTGAGCCAGACTGCTTCAGTACCACTGTATCCCCGCCAACTGAAAGGTCTGAGCCAGACTGTTTCAGTACCACCTGTATCCCCGTCAACTGAAAGGTCTGAGCCAGACTGTTTCAGTACCACTGTATCCCCGCCAACTGAAAGGTCTGAGCCAGACTGCTTCAGTACCACTGTATCCCCTCAACTGAAAGGTCTGAGCCAGACTGTTTCAGTACCACTGTATCCCCGCCAACCAAAGTCTCCCTGTTTCAGTACAACTGTGTCCCCGCCAACCAACTGTCTGAGCCACTGAAATCCTCTTTTCTGTCGCTCTCACCGACTTTATCATTTTTCCTTCCTTCCTTCGGTCTACCGTTGTTTCAGACTTTGTGCTTGTAGTCCATTCTCCTGTCTGTTTTCTAGAGAGGATTTTGCACTTTGTATTTTATCAGGTCACAGCCAGATGTTTCTAACCATGTACCATTACCAACTGAAAGGTCTGCCAAATTATTTTGTTCTAATGTGGCGACCGTGATTTGAGACTACACACATTGTCCCAGGGGGACGCTGAGCCAACTGCTTCCCATCACATTTTATTTTTCATGTGATTTTTGTTATAATTAAGCGTATTTCATTTTCACTTATCTATCCTTTCTGAAACCAGCGCCAAAGGGTCAGTGGAGTGTATTGGTGCCCCCAGCACATTCTGGTCACACACCTGCATCGAGGAAGTCTGTTGTTTAGCTACCACGGTATTGGTTGATGCAAACTGAAAGGTCTGAAGAGATTGTGTCCCCACGGTATTGGTTGATGCAAACGTGTAGAGATGGTGTCCACGGTATTGATTGATGCAAACGTGTAGACATTGTACCACGGTATTGATTGATTTCAGTACCAACGTGTAGACATTGTACCACGGTATTGATTGATGCAAACGTGTAGAGATTGTCTTCTGTGTCGCTGTCTTGTGCTTTATGTGGTCTTTTTTCTGCCATTGTGGGGACAGCCCTGAAACGTTCCTGTGTGGTCGTCTGGGCCGTAAATAAGAAAAGTGAACTAAAACAGACTGTTTTGCATTTTTTTTTTCATCATGGAAGAAAAAATAACAGACTACGCACAGTATCTGCAACCGTTGACTCGTTAATTTAGATATCAGTATCTTCAAAGAAAGGAAGAAAAGCACTCGGTTGCAATGTCCTTCACTCGTAACAATAGTGACATCGGCAGTTGCACAGCTCTACAAACTATACCTTTTTTATTTTTACACTCACTGCTGTCAACCAGCTCCAGTGTCGTAAAGGCCCGGGCATATCACACCCGGACCAGATCATAGTTAACCTCGTGCCAGATCCGTTGTTACCACCCGGCCAAAATGGCAAGACCGAAAAGCATGGGTGGTAGGCTAGGACAGCGGAAGGTAGGGTGAAAGGAGCCCTCGCAGGATGACCCTTCTCAGCTGATAGACCTCCATGTCACCTGGCCAAACCGCCGCTCAGAGCAGGAGGTGATCCACCTAACATGATAAGAGTTGTGAGTATGTGACGTTCCCCGAGTTAGCGGTGAGCGCTGTGTGGTGACTTGTGCGTGACGTTCCCCGAGTTAGCGGTGAGTTCTGTGTGGTGACTTGTGTGTGACGTTCCCCGAGTTAGCGGTGATCGCTGTGTGATGACTTGTGTGTGACGTTCCCCGAGTTAGCGGTGAGTTTCTGTGTGGTGACTTGTGTGTGACGTTCCCCGAGTTAGCGGTGAGTTCTGTGTGGTGACTTGTGTGTGACGTTCCCCGAGTTAGCGGTGAGCCTGTGTGGTGACTTGTGTGTGTGACGTTCCCCGAGTTAGCGGTGAGCTTCTCTCTGTGTGGTGACTTGACTTGCGGAAGGTGTGTGACGTTCCCCGAGTTAGCGGTGAGCGCTGTGTGATGGTGACTCCATGACGTTCCCCCGAGTTAGCGCAGAGTTCTGTGTGGTGACTTGTGTGTGACGTTCCCCGAGTTAGCGGTGATCGCTGTGTGGTGACTTGTGTGTGACGTTCCCCGAGTTAGCGGTGAGCGCTGTGTGGTGACTTGTGTGTGACGTCCCCGAGTTGGCGGTGAGCGCTGTGTGGTGACTTGTGTGTGACGTTCCCCGAGTTAGCGGTGAGCGCTGTGTGGTGACTTGTGTGTGACGTTCCCCGAGTTAGCGGTGAGCGCTGTGTGGTGACTTGTGCAGTGGGGGCCGTGAAGGACCCGTCCAGGTACTTCGCCAGGAGGCTGGACGGCTGCTTCAAAGGCTTGGGGACCAAGGACGAAGAGCTCATCCGCATCATCATCGTCTCCCGATCTGAGGTGAGGGCTCGTGTTGATGATTATCAAGTCGAGCTTTTGCGATCATTAAATGCAGGTTCTGAGTTCGATTCCCTGCTTGGGCAACATGATGGGGAGAGTGTACAAGCCGTGTTTGTCGCGGAGGGGGGGGGGTGGGGATACGTGAGCATGTTTACGTATGTCGGGAGTAAAACTTAATGTGCTTGCCGTTGCATACTTTGCTTTTATTATAGTCATTGTTAGATAACATGAGAGAGATATGTATGGCTGGCACTGTTGAAGTAGGTTCCAGATCCAATCTTAACATGAGAGATATGTATGGCTGGTATTACTGGTTGAAGTAGGTTCCAGATCCAGTCATAACATGAGAGATATGTATGGCTGGCACTTGTTGAAGTAGGTTCCAGATCCAGTCATAACATGAGAGATATGTATGGCTGGCACTTGTTGAAGTAGGTTCCAGATCCAGTCATAACATGAGAGAGATGTATGTATGGCTGGCACTTGTTGAAGTAGGTTCCAGATCCAGTCATGACGAGGACGGAAAGGTAGTGGGAGAGGAAAAGACCGTGGGGAGAGACACAGAGGAAGAGGAGGGGGAGGATTGGGGGGGGGTGTGCTCTTAAATAAGAGACACAGGAGAGAGTTTGTGTGTTTTTAAAGTTACGTAGTTTGGCACGCTGTTTTGTTTGACATTTTATCCACATATACCCCCTCAAAAATCACTAGTTACGTAGTTTGGCACGCTGTTTTGTTTTTTAAAGACATTTTAATCCACATACATATACCCCCTCAAAAATCACTGAGGATACTGTAGCAACTTAAGAAAATAGTTGAGTGTATGAGAGAGTGTGCACGTACGTGTGTGTGTGTGTGTGTGTGTGTGTGTGTGTGTGTGTGTGTGTGTGTGTGAAAATGGAAGTTTAATGGTGGCATGCCTTTATCTGTATTGCTAGTTGTGTTGCGTATTCATCGTGGAGTTTGGCATAATTATGTAGTTTGGTTGTAAACGCTTATGGAATGGAACTGATTAGGCGTATAAATATTCTCAGTATGAAAATGAGAGACAGCACACCTGTGTTGGGAGTCGGGGAGACATGTAAGGATATACATTCTTTAATTAATGCACCGTGTACACGAGTCAAAGATACTGTTCACGTTGTAACTCTCATTATCTGTTTCTCTGTGTGCGCACGACAGGATAGGATACGCTTTGATACAAGACATTTTATCTTGTGCGTTTGTGTGTGCGCGCGCACGTGTATTCTTGTGCTGGTCTGCGCATGCGTGCGTGTATGTCTTCGCGTGTGTGCGTGCGCGCGCTCGTGCCATCGTCTTCCAGGTGGACCTTGAAAACATCAAGGATATCTACCAGGAAATGTACGGGAAGTCGCTGGAAGAGGCCGTGAGCGACGACGAGTGCAGCGGGGACTACAAGCGACTGCTGATTGAGATCATCAGGATGCAAGACTGAGCTTTCAGGGTGGCAACGTTCACGATGATGTCCATCACAGTGTAGTGTTGTATTTCCCGCACAGCAATTCCCTTCCGACCGACTGTGCTGTGGTCGCCCGTTTCTTCTCTCTGTCTTTGTCTGTCTGTCTGCTTATTTCCTCTCTCTCTCTCTCTCTCTCTCTCTCTCTCTCTCTGTCTGTCTGTCTGTCTCTCTCTCTCTCTCTCTCTCTCTCTCTCTCTCTCTCTCTCTCTCTCTCTCTCTCTCTCTGTCTGTGCCATTCCGTTAACTATAGTAACTATCACTATTTGTGGGGCTGTGTGAGCTAATTGCACCATTGAAATATTTTACTGTTTAAGGCATCAGTGCTTTGTGCAGACCTTTGATGTTGGTTTTGTAGACTTCAATCATTCTGTCTTTAACTTCGCTGTAGTGTTTTTTCAGGCCTGCTGTACCTTGATTGTTTCACGGAGTGTGTAATATTTGAATAGTATGTCATGTGCCATAGCAGGTGGGTTTTTTTTTTTCAATGTAAATTCACTTTTGGGAGCTAGAGGTGCCATATGTATCTTATTATTTTCACGGAGTTCATTCCCACAGCCCTCTTCCCAGGCCACAGAGAGCTCGTCTTGTCGCCAATTCCAGTACACCATCAATATCAGAAAGTCGTTAGGCTCGCTCCGCCAGAGGAGACCCTGCTGCTACGTCCCATGCTCAGCAGGACCTGTTCTGAAATAAAGGTGTCGCAGAGCCCCACCCACACAGCTCTGCTGTACACGAATGACAACATTAACGTCTGTGCAGTCGGAGAGACTGGAAACATGCTAAGCCTCTCTCACGGAGCGGACGGGAGTGCCACCACACCCCTCCAAAGACAGTCACACGAATCAGCCGATACTGAGGACTGACCCCAACGAACTCACCGTTAAGCGTAGGTGTGGGCGGGGGAACATTGAAGGCAAAACGAAAAACGGCTACATAATACTGCGATGAAGATCTGTGAGCAAAACGACAGGACGCAATGGGTAAATTCGTGTTGGTTAAACTATAACGAATCAACAGCCCACCGTGGAGTGAGTGGGAAGTCGCATTGCAGCAGAGTAAAAAGGATTAAAGTCATTACAAACGTTGGTGAATTTTTGTCTACTGTTTATTCTTCTTTACTGTGAAATAATGCGACTTTCCCACGTATAGTACTGGCAAGTGGCTTCTGCTTATTTTTCGTTTTAAAGAAAAAGTCTCTCTTACGGAGGACGGGAAATTTGAGAGAGAAGCGTTTCATTTTCTCAAAGTAGTTTGAGGAGAGTGTCTTTACTTTTAACAAAGTACGGTTCTGGCAGTATGTGCCCGAGTTGAAAACATTGTGCGATGTTGAAAAGAGAATAAGAGAGATGTGTTGAGGAAGAGAAAAACAACTGAAAAAGTCAAAGCGATGACGGAATCATTTCGTGATAGAGAGGGTCATATTTTCCACATCTTTCTTTCTGTTTTTCTGTCTGTCTATCTATCTATAATTATGTCTGCTCTGTCTGTCTATCTATCTATCTATCTATGATTATGTCTGCTCTGTCTGTCTGTCTATATATCTATCTGTCTACCTGTAAAACATTCTGAACATGATCCTAGTGGGGAAAAATCGAATGTAAACCAACAGTTTTGTCGTCAGGACCATGACTTGGCAAAGAAATATCGACAAAATATAAGGGTTGGGATTGGATTGAGGACAGGGGGGGGGGGGGGGGGGGGGGGATGGGATACAGAACTGGGCATTAAATTGTGAACATTAAACCCTTTGCTTGCAGCGTATGGGGCCCTTTCCGTTCTGTCTTGAAAGCAATCAAGCGTTTCGTCTGTCCGGGGTCGACTTTCGTCCTCTGTGCAAGACTCGTCAGCGGAATCGGCTGGCTGTATTTGTCCATCCTGGTATAGCACGGAGATATACCACCAATGATTTCATGGTACTCTTAACTTCCAACTGAAGAAAAACAAAACTACAGCCACAATAAACAATGTGTGTGTGTATAAATCAAAAACTGATTTTCTGGTAGGCTTCCTTCAACGCACACAGTAACATACTGAATTGCTGCTGTTCTACAGCGTGAACATCGCTGAACGATAATGGACGCGTGTACATTATGTCGCAATCCGCCTCGTAGGACAAGGAAACCTACAATCTCACTACAATCTCAACCCACAAAAAAGACAAGAGAATGGGAAGAGGCTGGCTGTGGGAGGGGAGGCAGGCATGGCATGGGGGTATAAAACAAACTGCTGAACCACGTCTATGAGCATTATAGGATGTGAGATTGTTCCAGTGCTCCAAATATCGATTCCAGAATATCCCAAGCGCACAGAGGGAGAAACAAGAACAAGTTACTCAAATGATCTTGATCGTTGCAGAATCATGTACACACAAAAAAAAGATGGTATTTTGTTTTGTTTTGTTTTTTTTGGTTTTTTTTGTAACTTTTGTTTATTTTTTCAGCCGCTGATCGGCGTGCGGTGCATATCTTTTGATTTTCCTCCCAATCATTCCAAGAAGTTTGTATTTTCTTAATTTTATATCTGATCAAGATATTCTAGAACATTAACCTTATTGCCTTAACATGCTTCCCGCAAAGAGAAAGACGCTTTGCAATTAAAATAATAAACTACAGTGTACTGAAGTTTGTAGTTGTTCGTAGTTCTGCACTGTGTGTGTGTGTGTGTGTGTGTACACAACTACTAAGTTGTGTGTGTGAGTGAAAAAATCAATGGCATGCATCATAAAACTCTGTCTCTCCTTCTCTCTCACTGTTGCTTTTCTGTGTACACACAACAACTCTTCTAAGAGGGCTTGCCTTACTGAAATAAAATATTGCATCGTACTCTCTCTCTCTCTCTCTCTCTCTCTCTCTCTCTCTCTCTCTCTCTCTCTTCGTTTGGATCACATCGAAATCTTTCTTTGAACCCGCAGTTATTACATTTCCATGTTAACAGCGGGGTGCAAATCGGGTGAGTGCATATATGTAGGCTCGCGCGAGCACGCTCGAGCGCTCGCGCTCTCTCTCTCACACACACACACACACACACACACACACGCACGCACTCGCACTCGCACGAAAACTTAATAAGACGCCCTCCCCACATATACCCATTAAACATGACACGAAAAACGCAGTGATGTCACTATTACAATGATGAAGCTATTCACCAGCATCCCCGTTGAATAGTACATCCCATCATTAACATCCCCACCGGAACATGCATCGGTTCACAACCATCTACAATAAATGTCTAATTATGAATGTGATCACTACCATCCACAGTGAAACGGGCA
This sequence comes from Conus betulinus, assembly GCA_016801955.1. Lineage (NCBI taxonomy): Eukaryota > Metazoa > Mollusca > Gastropoda > Neogastropoda > Conidae > Conus > Conus betulinus. Next base: position 910,298 of record JADBJO010000101.1, on the reverse strand, counting down.
TCCATTCCTTACTGAATCATAAATAGGCTACATTGACTATCGGACCCAACAAAAAACGAAGAAAGGATAGGGGGTAAATATACTTTGCGACTGATCTTCTTGTAGCGGAATTACCTGGCTCAAAATGAATGTTGAATATTACATGAGCGCTCGTTTTTTACGTTCGATCTCGGATCAAGTATACTGAAGAAGAAACGGTTTGGTCGTTCCCATGTTAAAATCGGTTTCAACCCATGAAACTCCAGTCTGGAATCTGGGCGAGGAGCAGACCACAGAAAACATGCAGTATGCTTCTAGTAGCAGGGCAACACGTTTGTAGACACAAATGCTTGAGCTGAGTGGTAATCCTACTTCAGTAGGCTGTACTACATGAAAGAAGCTCGGAAGCTCTTCTGCCGTCAGTGTGTTAATTTGATTGGGGATGATCTCGCATCGTTCCAGAGACTGTAAACTGTGATGGGGAACCGGAATAGCTCAGTTGGTAGAGCGCCGGACTCGTGATCTCCGCCGAGCCATTTCGGTACTGGGGGATTTTTCCCTCGGAGTTAACATTGGTTCTGACTCCATTTCCCATACAGTCCTTCGAATTAGACTATAAACCGAGGTTCCGTGTGTGAACGCACACTTGCACACACGTAAAATCCCATCACCAACTTTCGGAAAAGTAGGCCAGTCTGGCCGTGGTATGGATGACACGTTACACATAGCATGCACCCTGCGTGAGAAATGGAAAGAATGAAGGAAGCAAGAAAATGAGTGAATGATATTGAACGATATGGGCTGGATGACACGGCAAACGACTGAATGAAGCGCCAGCTGGCAGCTCTTCAGTCGGCACTACCCAGGTAGGCAGCCCGTTGTGTAAACGAGTGTTGATTGTAAAGCGCTTCGAGCTTGGTCTCCAGCCGAGAACAGGCGCTATATAAGTAATCATTATTATGTACGGTTTGCTCCGAAAGAAAAATCATTCCAGGTGTGTTGCAAACATAATTTTTCGGGTGTTTCAAATCGTTCTCGTTCTCAGTTAGTTTCAAAGTGAGATGACTGCAGAAAAATTCGAGCAATCACTTGTCTTGCGCCGAATTCGAGAAGATAAATGTTCGCTTGTTCTTCGTTTTCATTGTCCTGAACGTTTGTTTTTTTGCTTCGTTCTCCGCCATCAGTCGCTCTGAGGAAGACCTAAGAGGTCGAAACGTGTCGTGTTTTGTCTTGTAATTTGTTTGTCCCTATTATCTGGCGGATTTACTATGATTTCTTTTTAAAACTTGAATCGTTCTCATTTCATGTCCGGTTCAGTTGTCGAGCACTTTCTTTCCATCATGCTAGGTCACAATGTAAATGATATATCGTAAATTATGATGTGAACGAGTTTATCGTTTATTTCAAAATATTGACAGATGATGACAACTGCTGAGCTGCATGGCGGCTTTGCAGAACTGTGCTCTTTTATTATCTGGCAATTAACATTGCGAAACGGTAAGAATTTGCTGTTGGGAGAGAACCCTAACCTTCGAGTTGCCTACTAATATGGATACGCAGACAACACAGAATGCACAGTTTAATCAAATAGTCAAATAAATCTCTTCAGACAAAATAAATCTCAGCATTTGGGCAACATTTAACAGATACACAGATTAGTAAGAGTGAAGAACGGTGCAACAGATTTGACAAATGTATTGGAACCAAACATTTGCCGAGACACGTTTTAGATAGAATGACTAAATCGATCAAATAGTGGAGCATACATGACATCAGTATACAGGATGAAATTTTAGTAAAGACATAGAATATGTAAAAATCAACATCTTGATCAAACACTCGAGTAGATGTACTCAAGTATATAGCGACACAAATGAAAAGATCTGAACTTTTTTAATGAAAATTTTAATTTAACAGTTGAACATGTGACTTTAACTGTTAAGAGCAACATTTTCTAGCAAGACGATTATGAATGTGTGCACGCGCGCGTATGTGTGTGTGTGTGTGTGTGTGTGTGTGGTTATCATGAAACCCACAGACCTGACAAATGAGACTGCTGAACGAAAAATGAACACAATTTTTATTCAGCCTGCCTTGGCAGAAAAAAATGACCAGACAAAAGGATGATGTGGAGATGATTCATGACCAGACAGGCCTAAAGAGGATGATTGTGGAGATGATTCATGACCAGACAGGCCTAAAGAGGATGATTGTGGAGATGATTCATGACCAGACAGGCCTAAAGAGGATGATTTGTGGAGATGATTCATGACCAGACAGGCCTAAAGAGGATGATTGTGAAGATGATTCATGACCAGACAGGCCTAAAGAGGATGATTGTGGAGATGATTCATGACCAGACAGGCCTAAAGAGGATGATTGTGGAGATGATTCATAACCAGACAGGCCTAAAGAGGAAGATTGTGGAGATGATTCATGATCAGACAGGCCTAAAGAGGATGATTGTGGAGATGATTCATGACCAGACAGGCCTAAAGAGGACAGGATGATTGTGAAGATGATTCATGACCAGACAGGCCTAAAGAAGATGATTGTGGAGATGATTCGTGACCAGACAGGCCTAAAGAGGGTGATTGTGCAGATTATTCATGATCAGACAGGCCTAAATAGGATGAGAAAAAAGAGGGTGGAGGAGGGGGGAGAGAGCTTGGTTCTAAATATCACCGAAGCAAGCTGGCGAGAGATGATAAAATACTTTATATAAAACACAAAATGGATACATAATGGCTCTGGAAGAGATCAATAACGGCATTGAGGAATATATAAAGGTGACATGTTTAGAAAATAAGCATGAAGAA
>JADBJO010000101.1:885000-902500 GCA_016801955.1 Conus betulinus | reverse complement strand
GGGGGGGGCAGGGATGGGGAGGAGCGGTCAGGGGGCTTTTTTAAAGCTTCAGCAGGAAACAGACATTGTGCTTGGTCAGCCCAGAGACATTAGATCTAGTCCCTTTATTTTGAAATATATATAGATCATAATATATATTTATTTTGGAATAGTTGTGTGGTGAATCATTGAATTAACTCTGCTGACTTGCTAATGCATTACAAGGGGTTAGCTTTAATAAACGTCACTTTAGTTAGGGAGGCAAATGAAATTTGTGGGACAGGTAGATTTCTTTTATCTACTTATGCCCAGGACAACTAAACATCATGAAATTTCAACCCCTATCGAGGATATTGCCCATTACTTTGGGGAGATTGCATTTTAGGGATGCATTGGCCAAATTATTTCAATTCCTTGAGCCTTTTTCAAATATAAAAAGATTTTGGTCAGAGTTTTGTTTTCAAAATGCTGACTGAAACCACAAGTGTTCTTTGGGCCTTTTAATCAGCTTAAATGAAAGCCAGTGGGTCATTTCAAGAATTGATGGCTAGGTTAAAAAAAAAGAGCAAGAGATCAAAAATAACAGCCAAGAGCAAAAATGTACCTACCTATAACCTACTAGGTTTTCATCACCAGAAGATTAAGTGACATAGTAAGCAGATTACTCTTGTACTGAGTCCAGATCATTTTATCTGATACTCTGTGCTTGTTTAGGACAGAAAATAGGCATGTGTCTGAGTGTCAGATAAGGGGGACAGAGAGAAACGTTTACAGAGAGAAGGAGAGAGCCTTGATATTATGCTGTTGTGAATTTTGAAATAGAACTAGTGATATAAGACAGAGGGAAAATTGTGTGACAAGAGGAGGGAGGGCTTTTGACCAGAAGTAATAAAAGACAGAGAAAGTTGTGCGTTCATTTGCTCAGAGTTATGTGGAGAGAGAAGGATGGGCGTTCATTTGCACAGACACATGTACACATGCATGCGCGTGCATGCATGCACCCAAGCACACACACATGCACACACAGAGGTTCTTTGCTAAGCCACATAAATGACAAGATGCCATGTATGTATTTACTTTGTATTTTCTTTGGCAAGTGAATACACACACACAGACACAAAAAAGAACCAAAGCAGTAAACTTTAAGGGCACATGTGATGTTGAGCTTTGTTGTTCATCTAAGAAAGCTGTACAACCTTTTTCTTTTTTTACAGGCATGGCTGGGCTGAGGGATTTGAGGTGCTGAAATTTAAGCATATAAAATGTGTTTGCCCTCATGCGTAAGTTTTTTGTTTGTTTTTTTTTTTTTTTTTTTTTTTTGGCCCTCTGGCCCTTATTTTCTCTTGTTCACTTCTCCTACTATGTCTGTTTGTATGAGTAATCTGTTCTTTCTGTCCATCTGTATATATATGCCTATGTAGGAAAAAATTTTTTTTGCTTTCTTTGGCTTTGCTTTTTTCCTGCATTGTAATTCTGAATAAAAAGGTCTTTGTTTATTTTTTTTTTTAACAAATTTGAATGTAAACCTAACAATCTTAGATACCTTCTTGGCCTTTGGTCTTCCTGGTATTTATGTATCCTTTCTGATTTACAGTTGGTGATAGAAGCATTTTGGCAACGTCTACTTATTTTCCTTTCAGAGAGTGTCAACTATTGAGGAAAATAAAGTTAACAAGTAATTTAGCAAGCATCTTTGTCAGTAGGATATCTTTGTTAACTGAATAAAAAAAAAGTTGATATTTTCAGCATTTCTATATAGAAGACAATTTATTTGTGTATCTGTAGGGAAGTGTGTTGAGAGCTATGCAATGGTCTTGCAAGTGTTGCTCGCATATTAGGTAACCTTGATTTTTGTGTAATGTTTTGACACCACAATGTTTAATGTGAAAGGGTCGATTGAGGTTACCAATTTCCTGAACAGATCCATGAACATGCATAAATGTGTTTGACATTGAGATCTTGACCATTCGTTATGGTGCTCAGGGAACGTGGATGGATGTAGGTTGGAAGGGGTGGCTCTAGTCCGACAATTCGTTATGGTGCTGTGGGTAATGTGGATGGATGTAGGTTGGAAGGGGTGGCTCTAGTCCGACAATTCGTTATGGTGCTGTGGGTAATGTGGATGGATGTAGGTTGGAAGGGGTGGGCTCCAGTCCGACCATTCGTTATGGTGCTCTTGGTAAATGTGGATGGGTACAGGCTGGAAGGGGTGGGCTCCAGTCCAATCACATTACGGTGCTTTGGGTAATGTGGATGGATGCAGGTTGGAAGGGGTGGGCTCCAGTCTGACCATTCGTTATGGTGCTCTGGGTAATGTGGATGGTGGGGATGGAGGGTGGAAGGGGTGGGCTCCAGTCCGACCACATTATGGTGCTCTTGGTAAATGTGGATGGATGCAGGGTGGAAGGGGCGGGCTCCAGTCCGATCATTCGTTATGGTGCTCAGGGTAAATGTGGATGGGTACAGGCTGGAAGGGGTGGGCTCCAGTCCGATCATTCGTTATGGTGCTCTGGGTAAATGTGGATGGGTACAGGGTGGAAGGGGTGGGCTCCAGTCCGACCACATTATGGTGCTCTGGGTAATGTGGATGGATGCAGGGTGGAAGGGGTGGGCTCCAGTCCGACCACATTATGGTGCTCTGGGTAATGTGGATGGATGCAGGTTGGAAGGGGTGGGCTCCAGTCCTTAAAGTGGAATTTGTTTGTGGGATTTCTCGGCCTTACCCAGCTTCATTAGTGCAGAGTGTGCTGCAGGTTCAAGTAAGAAGTCTGGGACAAGACATTTGAGTTTCATCAACTTAACTCTTTCATTCCTACTTTTCTATGAACCATTACTTCCCCTTTGTTCCTAGATTCTTATAAGACAAGTGTTCCCTTCATTCCTGCATTTAGAGAAAAAAAGAAGTGCAAAGTGAGAACTGTCACGTATGCAGTACCAAACTGGCCTGAATAGAGCGGTGACCACTTTCCCACGCTGTAGGGGCCATTTGGCATCCATTCCATTCATAAACACTGCCCCACAAGTGACCCAGTCATGACGTGTACCGATGACACAACTCACGCAAAGTTCAAAGCGCTTACCGCGAGAACCGATTTTCCGGGCTGCAGGAAGGAAAGGAGGGATTTTGTGCTGCAGGGTTTTCCAGGCTGCAGGAAGGAAGGGTACGATTTGTGCAAACCAGAAAACCAGGTTGTAGGGATGAAAGAATTAATGAGTATATCTTGTGTCTGTATCTATCAGAACTGGTTTATGTCAGAGTTTGTTTCAAGAAGAAGCATAGAGTAAAGCCTTATCATGCAGTCTTAGAAGAAGCATAGAGTAAAGCCTTATCATGCAGTCTTAGAAGAAGCATAGAGTAAAGCCTTATCATGCAGTCTTAGAAGAAGCATAGAGTAAAGCCTTATCATGCAGTCTTAGAAGAAGCATAGAGTAAAGCCTTATCATGCAGTCTTAGAAGAAGCATAGAGTAAAGCCTTATCATGCAGTCTTAGAAGCATAGAGTAAAGCCTTATCATGCAGTCTCAGGCTGGTAGAGCAGTCCATAGCATCATCAGCATCGTCGTGTCATCATCATCATCGTCGTCATCATCATCGTCATCATCATTTAGCATCATGAACAAGAAAAGTTCCAAATCCTTTTGTCCTTATGGTGGCCTCAGTTTCCATTTTCTCGACTGATCCATCCCTTTTGTGAGTTTATATATCAAAGTGTCAGTGTTAGCTAGTTGATAGGGGTTACACCATCCCTTTGTGAGTTTATATATCAAAGTGTCAGTGTTAGCTAGTTGATAGGGATTAACACCATCCCTTTTGTGAGTTTATATCAAAGTATCAGTTTTAGCTAGTTGATAGGGATTACACCATCCCTTTTGTGAGTTTATATCAAAGTGTCAGTGTTAGCTAGTTCATAGGGATTGTGGTTGGATGTATGTTATGATGCCCCAAGAGGGTTGTTTACTTACACTGGCTCTGAAATTCAGGAATTTTTCATCATCAGTAGGGAGCTCAGTAAGCGGTATCTTATGTAATTTAGATCGGAATAGACACCTCAGAGCACCTGTTAGGTGAATGATTATAGTGCAGTGTCATCCCAGGTGGGTTGCCTCATGATGACAGGTAGAATAGGCACCACAGAACACCTGGGAAGTGAATGTAATAATGCAGCAGTGTGACCCTGGTTGGTTGCCTCATGATGACAGGTAGAATAGACACCTCAGAGCACCTGGGAAGTGAATGATAATAGTGCAGTGTGACCCCTGGTTGGTTGCCTCATGATGACAGGTTGTTGATTACTCCCTGTGGAGTGCTTGGGCAGTGGAAGTATGAATGAGGGTATAGTTGTAAGGGGAGGGGTGGGGGAGGGGTGATACGGGAGGATTGTTTCTGATGATGCCAAAAATAGAAAAAAAGAAAAAAAGAAAAATTTTTTAAAAAAAGAAAGAAAAAAAAGATAGAAAGAAAGAAGAAGAAAAACTGAGATCTTGAAAATTAGATAAAGAGTCACTTTAGAGACAAAGTTACTAAAGGCCATGTTTGTTGTGTTTTCGCAGGCCCATCCAACGAGTGACCCTAAACGCAGGAATGAGGATGCCTTCTTGGTGAGTGACATTTTCTGCTGACCTCTCTGGTGATTAAAGTGGCCTGTTGTGTTGTGGACCTTTCCAGGGGACACTGTAAAGTGAAAAGCTAGAAAACTTTCCAACAGTACCCGTAATCACTCTAGTAAGTTTTGAATTGTAAAGGCGAGATCACCAAGACAATTGAGTCAAACCAGTAGCTATGTGATAGGAGTCAGCAGATAGTTAATGTTATAAACTCTGTGGTGCGGTTTTCTACCACCACTAACTGGTCAAATAAAAATTGTACGTGTACACAGTACCAGTACCAGTATTTTTGACATTTTTTGATTATTTTGTCAACTGAATAGGTAAAACACTCATAACTGTGAAATGCAAACCCTGAATACTTGCTCTCTCTCTATATCTCTCTCTCTCTCTCTCCCCCTCCCTCCTTCTCCACTAGCACATTTTATTTCGCTGTTCACCTAACGTAAAAATGTCCAGAGTGCCTGGTCTGACCCATTTTTCCACAGGCAATAAAACTCCTGACCTGAACTTTTATGTCAGGGTAGTAATGAACTAATAGTAATTTAATTAACTTAGGAATCTAGCCTGTGTCATCATTGTGTTAATAGTTTTGGAACATGACAACAGCTTTGGTCCCACAATAGTGTTTTGTTTTGTTTTGTTTTGTTTGTGCTCTTTGTATCATTACCTCCACCAGGGGCATTCTGTATCATTACCTCCACCAGGACATTCTCAGATTCTGTATCATTACTTCCACCAGGGGCATTGTATCATTACCCTCCACCAGGGACACTCTGTATCATTACCTCCACCAGGGACATTCTGTATCATTACCTCCACCAGGGGCATTCTGTATCATTACCTCCACCAGGACACTATCATTACCTCCACCAGGGGCATTCTGTATCGTTACCTCCACACCAGGGGCATTCTGTATCATTACCTCCACCAGGGGCATTCTGTATCATTACCTCCACCAGGGACATTCTGTATCATTACTGGGACATTCTCTGTATCATTACCTCCACCAGGGGCATTCTGTATCATTACCTCCACCAGGGGCATTCTGTAACCTCCACCAGGGGCATTATCTCCACCAGGGGGCATTCTGTATCATTACCTCCACCAGGGCATTCTGTATCATTACCTCCACCAGGGGGGCACATTCTGTATCATTACTTCCACCAGGGGCATTCTGTATCATTACCTCCATTACCTCCAGCAGAGGCATTCTGTTTTCACCCACACCTGGCTCGCTGGTTTGTCACTCTTTCAGCAAGACTACGCAATATCCACTGACGGATTTTTTTGGTAAAAAGATTGAATGAGGCCGGAGGACGATGCCATTAGATTTTGATGCTGATGCAGATTCAGGCTCTGTCTGCAAGACTTGCGACTGGAAGACAGCTTTGTGGAAAGATAAAATGTTTTCCAAATAGAAAGCTGCTGTTCACTTTTACTGCAGATCCAGATCAAAGTTTACATCCAGGAACCATTCAACCCTGGCCGAATGTCCTCACAGTTGTTTTTGTGATTAAGTGTTGAGTGAATGTGTAGATCAAGCATCCCACAATCACAGGGCTACTCTTCCAACCTCTCTCCCATCTCTTTATTCATTTAGTTATTGAGCTGTAACCCTGTGTGCCATGACTTCATCGCTGTGTCCAACCGATGTGGAGTAGAGAGTTTATGGAAATAAACTGCAGATAGTCCTTCAAATGAGACTATAAACCAAGGTTCCATGTGTGAATGCACACACAACATACTGCACACACGTAAAATCCCATCACCTACTTTCGGAAGAGAAGGCCAGTTTGGTGATTGGTATGGATGACATGTTACACATAGCATGCACCTTCCCCGAAGATGGAGTATGGCTGCCTTAATGGCGGGATAAAAAACAGTCATACACACAAAACTCCACTGCCTGTCTTTACAGGCAGTGTGTGCAGGAGTATCAGTCTGCGTACGCAGAAAGAAAGAACTGCAGATGCTGATATCTCCTTAAGGAAACAATTGTCCATCTGTCCACAGGGTAACTCAGCATGAGTTGGGCAGCTCGTTCAGTTTCACAGGTTGTCTGTAGGCTCAGTGTCTGCAGATAATAGGTACTGGGCTTCAGATTTTTTTTTCTGTGATGACTGTGGGAGACATGTGTCCTGGCAGCTTAAAGCGAAGGGACAAAAAGCAAAGGCATGAAGCAAACTTGAAATCAATGCTCTGGGGCTGTTAGGCAGTTAGTAGCAGCAAGCGCCATGAGTAGGCGCTGATTGTTCTTTCCTCTGTGTTTGTGTAGAATGTTTATCACAATGTGTGTGAGGCAATTGTGTTCATGACAGTGTGTACATATCAGTGTGTGTGTGTGTGCATGCGCGCGTGCATGTGTGTCCGCGTATGTGTGTGCAACTGAGTGTGAGAGTGTGCATGTACACATTTGCGCATACAAACGGTGTGTCTGTATGTAAGAAAGATGGATAAGGAGAGAGAGATTATGTATTGTGTATGTTTTTATCAAAACTATCACACTAGTCTTAATTTCATTGTTTTGGTTGCTTTTTTTTTCAACTGTCTTTTAAACATGCATTTGTTTAATTAATTAGTGCCTGCGCAAGACTGATGGACCTAAACTGATCTTTTTCATTGTTTCTTCCATTTTTTTTTCCTTCACATTCCAGGTTTGACATCCATGGTCTTGACTCTGACAGTACAGAAGATGAAAATGGCATAAAGGAAGCATCACAAACATGTGAGTGAGTCAGTCAATTTGCATTTTCATTCTACTAAGATGTGGAGAAGGAGGTTGGGAGATATTTCTTTTTTTATTTGTTTGTTTTGTTTGCTTTATTTGTTTGTTTTTAAAGGAATGGGTCTATTCACAATTTTCAAACCCACTTTGGCTATTATGAAGAAAACTTTAGATCTCTACCTATTTCTTATTCAAATCCAGTTGTGACAATTGTCACATTGGGCAAGTAAAGGCAAAGTGTTACTGTAACTGAACACACTTCCTGCTCTTAGTTATTTGGAAAGAGAGAGGGGGTTAGTTACCACCAAGGACATTGACAAACAAAGCACAGGACAAGACACGATGCATTTCAACCTCTTGGGTCTTCTTCAGGCAAAAAAACAGATGACATTTAACATTTAGGACAGTACAAACAAAGAACGAAGAGTGCCTTATCTGTTGTCCATGTGGTAGCTCACATCTACCTGATTTGGAATCTATTTCTGTCTCTGAAGTTAAGGTCACCCAATCAAAAATCATGCTACCTATAGGGAATCAGGTGAACTCTTCCCTTATTCCTTGGGGTATGATAAAGACTACAATGTATGTATACATTTGAAAGTCATTAGTGGAGATTATCCAGCTATTTGTATTAAACATTATTCAATATGGTCAAGTATAAACTGTTTGGATTTAGACAGCGAGTCATGTTGATGAAGTGGATTGTGCATGTTTGTGCATATTTTGTGTGAGTCAGCAGGCTTAATACATGCATGTGTTTATGGATGAATGTGTATGAAACATATAAAAGAGTTCTGAGGAGTTATTTGTTGCTGGTGAATGGACAAACAACATTATATAGGTCAGTCTTGTAGACACTTACATTCTGATGAAAAAGTTCGGAAATGCTCAAAAAGATAATGAGGCGATGTCTATTAACAAAATTACAGTGGAGCACCTGTTGTTTTTATGATTATCAGATATTCAGCAATGTGTGTTACTGTATGCCCCATGTCAAGTACAGGTATAGACCCCAATTTCTTTTTTCTTTTTTTTTTTTTTTTTTTTTTTTTTTTTGTCTTTTTGTTTGTCGTTGTTGTTTTGTGTGTGGGTGATATCCTTTAGCAGCAAATTCAACGGTTCAGTCAACAGAAAGTGGTTGACTGGTATTTCCTGTGCTTGCAGTGCAGACGCTGATGGAGGAGGAAATGAAGAATGGTATCCCCTCCAATCGCATCTTCATTGGGGGCTTTTCCCAAGGAGGGGCAGTGGCTCTATACACAGCATTTGCTGTCGACAAGCCTGTCGGGGGAGTGGTGGCCCTGAGCACATGGTTCCCTCTGCACAAAGCAGTGAAGGGTAAAAAGGTAAAGGAACAGGCCATCTTTTCTTCTTTCCCTCTCTTTTCACGTCCTTAAGTTGCCACTGGCGCCCACTCCATCCCCATCTCCTTTATACTTAGCTCTCTCTCCCTCCCACTTTCTTCTCTCTCACACCTTCACCCCATTCTGTGTCTGTGACTCAGTAATTGTCTGTCTCTCTCTCTTTGTCTCTTTGTTTAATGTTGACTGAGCTCCCTGGGTTGCTACAGCACAGAAACACAGTAGACAGAAAAAAAAGAGTCGTTATATCTGTTGAACAATTTACAGAATTTCCAAAGAAATGATTTGCTGTTTGTCAGAACTCAAGATATCTGTCAGCCAGTTTTGGTGTATGTGTATGACAAGGGAGAGAAAGAATCAGATCATCTTTTAAACTATTGGCTTCTGATGATACAGCTGGTGGAGGACCAATACTTCAAACAGTTATGATGGGGGTAAAGCAGTGCATCGAGTATATGGGCCATGGGAGACCAACATTATCTGTTAAGGACTCTTGTATGACTATGGGTTCTCCTCATTCCCTCTCATTTGAAGGGGAATAAAGACAAAAAACACAGTAAAACCAGTGTAAACCATATGGATCTAGGGCAGCCCTCATCGTTGGGGATTTATAGTCAAAAGTAATGTCAGTCAGAGGTTCAAGTTCGACACATTTTCATCATTTTTTCACCTCTGGATTCCAGACATTAGCATTCTTATCTCCAAAGTCTGTCTGTCAGGTCAGTGAATGGGGACACGAAGCCTCTAAAGAAGAGATGATGAATAATACTTAATAGATGACTCATCTGTTCTGTACAGGCCCTTGAGAACAACAAGGATGTGCCTGTGTTACAATGTCATGGAACCCATGACCCTTTAGTGCAGTACTCGTGGGGCCAGATGACCAGTCAGCTCATCCAGTCGCTCAGCCCCAGATCACAGTTCAAAAGCTATCCAGGAATGATGCACAGTTCGTGTGCAGAGGTATGTGGTCAGTATGTGTGTGTCTCTGTGCATGTGTGTCTGTGTAGAAAGATAATTTGTAGCTGGTGAGAACTTTCTTCTTATGACTAATGATCGTCCACAGTTAGTTGGAGCACCATGAGTTTTTTCCATTGGAGCATCCTGTGAGGTTTTCCATTGGAGCATCCTGTGAGTTTTTCCATGGAGCATCCTGTGAGTTTTTCATGTCCCTTCATTTGATGTCTTTGTTCAAGAGTTGTGACATATCAACAAAAACAAGAGAGGAATAAGTGGCTAAAGCAGTAAAGAAACAAACGAACAGACCAGCTTCTCTGCATAATTGAGATGCAGTTAGAGTATTAGTGTATGTGGTCTTTTCTTCCCAAAATCATCTGCTGTGTGTAAAGACCAGGCTACACATTCCCTTTAATGTAGTGAGATGTGCCAGTGTTAAGTCCGTCACATTACTACACCCATTAAAACAGGAAAAACTGCAGTGGTGGTGTTCTGGGTTATAATGATGTTGCAATGACAATGAGAGTGTTTGTGTTTAAAAACGCCATACCAGACCTTCGGTGGCTTCAAATCATGAAATTTTGGTATGTCAGGGATTGTCAGGACAGTAGTATTGACCTGGAGTGACAGACAAGGTGGAGTGGTAAACAGAATATCCTGCCAGCTGAATAAAACTAACAAACTATAGGCATTAGGTTCAAGAGATGAAGTTAGCGTGCTTGTGTCATTTCAGGAAATGAAGGACATCAAAGAATTCATGGAAACGCACACAGCCTCTTGAAAGGTTACAGGGAGAGAACTGTGATTGGACTGGATTTGGCTGCCCTTAGATCCACCGGCGGGAATATCTGAGACTCTGTCATACACCTCAGGGTTGTGTGTGCATGTAAAAGAGAGAGAGAGAGAGAGGGGAGAAAGGGAGAGAACTGAACATTTATTTCTGCCATACTGGAGGTTATGACTTTCAAGTCAGTTTCACTACCATGTATAGGTTTATCTGGATTCTGTAGACCATGTGAAAAATGAAGTGTATTATCATGTTTTAATAAAAGTTACAGAAAGAAAAGATCACCAAATGTACACAGTAGTGGGCTTGATTGATGAAGTGCATATGCAAAACTTCTTGCATTGTTTACATCGCTGTTATTAGCAAGAGACCAGACTGGCTAACCACATCTTCCAGTTTTCTTTTCCTTCTCACCTCAAAATCTGACCGCCCTCAGTTGTTCCTCGTTTTTCCCATGGAGTTGGATCTGGAGTAGTGGTTCTGTAGGCTACACCCTACCCTCAGCTATGGCACTTAGGCGGGATATGGCACGCAGTCTGCTCAGTCATCCCATCCAGGTGAGGGATCATCTGAAATTTCTTGTAGATTAGTCAAGTCTGTTGTGGCCTTTCACCTTTCTCCTTTTGGAAAGGGGGCAGTAGTCATCTTCCAGTTGAAAGAGTATACTCACAGCTTCTTCTGTTAAGATGGGATCCACTATTTTTGAGCATGTTACAGCAGAGAACGCCCTTTTCCCTTGAGCTACCAGTTTTCTTCTGTGTTTAATGCAACATTCCCAAAACCACCTGATAATTTCCAACAATTACCAGATTATTTTAAAAAGCGCTGAATTAACTGAAATTGTACTTTTGGAATGCTGTATCTTTTTTTTTATCATGCCAAAAAAAATTGTAGATTGAGATCTCACCAAATTTTTCGTGAAGGTCTAGTAGTGGATGTAGTTTGGTGTACATGCATGTGTTTTTGTGTTGTGATGTTTCAAACAGACCATTGTGATCTCTTGCCTTTGTGTATAATCTTGGCACTGTGTCCCCACTCTTTGTTATGTAACTCACTGCCACTGAAGTTTGAAGTGAGTGGGACACATTTATACTGTCTACACAGCTTTTTGAGTCAGTGTTATCAATTTAGTGACCTGCGAGATACTTAATTGTCCATAACGGATTGAGAACACAATCCATAATTGTATTGAATAAACACTGAAGTCTTTTAAAACTTTTTAGAGTTTATTTAACCATTTTGCTAATGTTGGCCACTTCTGCAACAACCTTTACCCTCAAAGGCACTTTTTAACATTTCGAAGCTTACGAAATTAACCTATATGGGATTAGAAAAAAGGATCACCATCAAAGGACTGTAGAGGGCAGAGGGACAGTTGCCTGTCAATGGTGGGCAAGCATAGTAGGAAGACTGGTAGTTAAAAGGTTAAAGTAGTGTTTAAGTCCCCACACAGCTGTTTAGAAATGGACACAAATTGATTTTCAATTTCCAGATATTAAGCTTCTTGCAGCTGTCATCATTTTATCACACATTATGATAAATGATTGAAAACATATATTCACCAATAGTATCAGTTAATCTTTTGTGATGCAAATAGTCCATTGTAACAAACTAGAGAGTTTTTTTTTTTTTTTTTTAATAATTTATTTTTTTGTTACTGTGTTTTGTTTTTTATCAGAAGAAGTTAGCGAGAGATGGAATGTATTTTACTGTCCTTGGAATTCTTGTGGGGTTGCAGTTCTGACCATTGTTGAATGGTTTGCAGAATTCAAAATTTGTAATTTACAAAAGTTTTCATGCTTAAGTGTTGATTGCCGTGAATTATTAGAAGAGGTGTTCATCCATTTCAACTGCCTTAATTTCTAGAATGTGATAAGTTCAGCTGTTTTTTCTGTACAGCCCGTTCAAAAGTATTGGTATGGGTGTCGGTGGATGTAGGTAATCTTTGTTATTGTATATCCCTGCAGATTACTGTAATGCTGCAAGTGTCCAGCAGATTAATTATGAATTTTTCCAAGTCATAACTTTGAAAAGAAGTATGTATTTCTTATTTGTGACTTTGTCATGTGAGTGGTTGCTTATGTGAGTAAATTTAGTGAAAGTTTTGATTTCTCGTGTCTTTGTTTCAATTCTTATTTACAATCATCTCGAGGAACATGTTTTGAAGGGTCATGATTGTATTAAATGATCTAATGATCAAACACAGAAGTTCATCTTCCTCCCAAGACTTCCATGAATTCCTGAAAAACCTTTTTTTTGACTGTGTCATCTTCCATGATCCATCACAGCCGTTCTGCAGCATCAGTGTCACATGACATCACATCAGTGTCACATGACATCACATCACTGACACATTACAGCAGCATCAGTGTCACATTACATCAGCATCAGTGTCACATTACATCAGCATCAGTGTCACATTACATCACTGTGGGGCTGTCCCACCAGGCAGCATCAGTGTCACATTACATCAGCATCAGTGTCACATTACATCACTGTGGGGCTGTCCACCAGGCAGCATCAGTGTCACATTACATCAGCATCAGTGTCACATGACATCACATCAGTGTCACATGACATCACTGGGGCTGTCCACCTGGCAGCATCAGTGTCACATTACATCAGCATCAGTGTCACATGACATCACATCAGTGTCACATGACATCACTGTGGGGCTGTCCACCTGGCAGCATCAGTGTCACATTACATCAGCATCAGTGTCACATGACATCACATCAGTGTCACATTACATCACTGTGGGGCTGTCCACCTGGCAGCATCAGTGTCACATTACATCAGCATCAGTGTGACATGACATCACTGTGGGGCAGTCCACCTGGCAGCATCAGTGTCACATTACATCAGCATCAGTGTCACATGACATCACATCACTGTCACATGACATCACATCACTGACACATTACAGCAGCATCAGTGTCACATTACATCAGCATCAGTGTCACATGACATCACTGTGGGGCTGTCCCAGGCAGCATCAGTGTCACATTACATCAGCATCAGTGTCACATGACATCACATCAGTGTCACATGACATCACTGTGGGGCTGTCCACCAGGCAAGATCTCACATTGCTGCTGAGATAGTTCAGAAGTGTCTGTGATGATTCAAGTTATGTAGGACACATTGATGAAGTCCATCTGCATTCTCATCCCCATCCAAAGCGGAGGCTGCCACTGCATGCTTTCAGTGCCAGTCCGACTGATGTGCTGACACCAGAGACTCCCAATGGTCTTTCTAAGAGCAGTGGTGTGACAGGGGACATCCTAGCTGTTGTCAAGTCATGTTTGCAGCCCAACCAACAATAGAGGGAACATCTAGCTAAAAGTGAGGTCACCTTTGATTATGTGTTCAAAGGCCATGCGAGATGAAGCTGTTGTATTGTGTTAACATCAAGGATAAAGTTGATGTTGACGATGATGTGGGCTTCCAGCTGGGGTTTGGGATCACATGACTGAGCTGCAGTTCCTTCCCATGTGAGCCCAAAGAACACCCCGCCCTGAGCAGGAGCTAGTACGATGTTAATGGTTCTGATGAGGCTTGCTTCCCACAGTCCCCAGGGATCTTTCCATGAAGCCGACTGCTTTGTTAAGACTTCATACCTGTTCAAAAGTCTCTCTCTCTCTCTCTCTCTCTCTCTCTCTCTCTCTCTCTATCTATCTGTCTATCTATCAGTCTCTTCCCCTCTCTCTCTCTCTCTCTCTCTCTCCATCTCTCTCCAGATTTCATACAATTACAAGCTCAATGAACTGCACTCAGCAGATACGATGCTCACTGTGGGTATGATTTTTACTGGACTGCCAAGTGGTAATCACTGAATGTTGCATCTTGTGGCTGCAAAGTACACAGATCTCACCTTATTACATCAAGAATTGCTCAATGTATGAGATGATTTTATCCAGGGTACTGTTGTAAAATATTGATTCATGTCTGTTGTTACACTCATCATCTTTTCCAGCTGCAGATGTAAACATTAGTAAACATTACTTTTGCTGGTTGCTTTTGCACAGCAAAGAAAACATCATTTTTTATATTCATCTCCTATCAATGCACTCTGTTTTAAACACTGGTGAAAAAAAGGACCAAAATGTCCCGTTCACAGTGGACCCATCTTTACCAAAATTTCTCAAAACTGAAAGCCTCAAGTCAGTCATTTATATAGTCTAGCCAGCAACTGTTGGATTTTCTTTTTTTTTTCTTTTTTTTTCATGAAGTCTCATGGCTTGCTGCTATCCAGTCCATGAAAGAATCTCTTCTGTGGAAAAGAACAGCCACTGCAATGCTGTGAAGCAGCTGCCAAAATAATCAAGAAAGTTGGCTGCATTTTGGGTCTTGATGATGTTGTACATTCTGTGAGGGAATGATTCCTGAGTGGAAGACAATAAACCGAGACAACTAAAAATGGACTGATTTGGATCACTGGACATGCATCTTGACAGACTCTTGTATCAGAAAAGGTCCCACCAGCATGCAAACCTGCTCTGGTTTAGCGACAAATTACAGACACACCAACAGGAAAACATTCATAATTATTTCCATTGCTGAGTTGTTGTATATATTAAGAGCACAATTGAAAACTGATCAGAACAGAATAACTTGAAGCATTTCAAATGTGTTTCTGTTGCCTGTTGACACTTCATGAGCCTGAGGAGGTTACAGGGAGGAGATGGAAGTGTGAGTGCACTCTGGCATGCACCATACACACAGGCCACAGATGTAATGCTGGAAATATTAGTCTCCACTGGCACTGTGTCCTCATGAAGTGAATTCCATTCAATGCTGATCTTGTAGAAAAAATGAATTCCTTGTTTAAGGCTGGCTGTCTCATTTTCTGCTGCTTCTCCAGAATTTTACAACTGAATTCGTCATCAGTAAAGTGCCAGACTCAGAACAACTTTGGTCTTTCTGGTCAGGCTTGATGAGAAGAAGCACAAGGCTGGCGCTCACTTGTCTGCCACTCGATGCGAATGGCACTGGCAGATTCACTTGACCTCTCTTGGAGCGTCTTGAGTGTGGTAGTCATCCAGTGTTTTGTCGGTTCATGACTCCAGTCAAAGGCACAAAGTCAAGAGCACAAACGATATCACAACAAAGGCACTCCCTTCCCATGCTCCCACCAACTTCATCCCCTTACCTTGCCTCTCCTTTTTCCTGTGGTGCACCAGATACTGACTGTGAAAATGTAATCATATCCCATAATTATTTACACATCAGCCATGCCTAGAATAAAACTTCGTTGGTGAATTGCTGATCAACAGCATCTACATAATATCTCGGGGGGAATTATTCAAAATTTTTGAAAATACATTACACCAAGGCAAACCCTCATATATTCATCATCATGCATTATTCACATAATTCATCATCAATAATGCATCATTTAGATGTATTTTTGATTACAAATCTTGAATAATTTATTGAAGTAAAATCTAAGAGACTTTGAAATGATGATTCATTTACATGTAGATCAGATGCTGTCCATTATTACATACAAATTTTCATTTAATCGTAAATAGGTGTTGTGTATGCATATAGAAAGAAAGAATGTGTTTAATGGAAAGTCATGCAGGCAACTATAAAAAAGACACAGGGCTTCATGATGTCCATGCACACACAATTGATTCCACTTTGCTGTGCTTAAATGCAACTAAATGAGAGCAGTGATAACAAAATGTTATTAAGAAAGTTTTTAGAAAAAGGAGAACAAGGAAAGAATTTTTTTTTTTTATTCTATGTAAACTTTACTGTCATTAGAGCAGAGGAAAGAGAAAGGGCTTGTTGACGGGGAGGGGGCACATCATTAGAGCAGAGAAAGAGAAAGGGGGCTTGTTGACGGGGAGGGGGCACATCATTAGAGCAGAGAAAGGGGAAAGGGCTTGTTGACGGGGAGGGGGCACATCATTTAGAGCAGAGGAAAGAGAAAGGGCTTGTTGACGGGGAGGGGGCACATCATTAGAGCAGAGAAAAGGGGAAAGGGCTTGTTGACGGGGAGGGGCACATCATTAGAGCAGAGGAAAGAGAAAGGGCTTGTTGACGGGGAGGGGGCACATCATTAGAGCAGAGGAAAGAGAAAGGGCTTGTTGACGGGGAGGGGGCACATCATTAGAGCAGAGAAAGGGGAAAGGGCTTGTTGACGGGGAGGGGGCACATCATTAGAGCAGAGAGAAAGGGCTTGTTGACGGGGAGGGGGCACATCATTAGAGCAGAGAAAGGGGAAAGGGCTTGTTGTTGACTGGGAGGGGGCACATCATTAGAGCAGAGGAAAGAGAAAGGGCTTGTTGACGGGGAGGGGGCACATCATTAGAGCAGAGAAAGGGAAAGGGCTTGTTGACTGGGAGGGGCACACATCATTAGAGCAGAGGAAAGAGAAAGGCCTTGTTGACTGGGGGGGCACATCATTAGAGCAGAGGAAAGAGAAAGGCCTTGTTGATGGGGAGGGGGCACATCATTAGAGCAGAGGAAAGAGAAAGGCCTTGTTGATGGGGAGGGGGCACATCATTAGAGCAGACGAAAGAGAAAGGCCTTGTGTGACGGGGAGGGGGCACATCATTAGAGCAGAGGAAAGAGAAAAGGGGCTTGTTGACGGGGAGGGGGCACATCATTAGAGCAGAGAAAGGGGAAAGGGCTTGTTGACGGGGAGGGGGCACATCATTAGAGCAGAGGAAAGAGAAAGGCCTTGTTGACGGGGAGGGGGCACATCATTAGAGCAGAGAAAGGGGTTGTTGACGGGGAGAGGGCACATCATTAGAGCAGAGAAAGGGGAAAGGCTTGTTGACGGGGGGGGGGGGCACATCATTAGAGCAAAGAGAAAAGGGCTTGTTGATGGGAGGGGGCGGATAACTGCCTCATACACTTTCACCATAAACAAACATAAAACAACGCCATAGTAAGACCATGTGACTTTGAAACATTAACATTTGCATATTTTGTTTGTTTTTGCAACCGATACATGGATTCATGCAACATTTGTTATTTGTTTACACCATTTATTGATGAGATCAAAATAATGCATTGTAGTACTTGCTCACTCAGGCTTTAAATTAGGGTCCTGCAGTTCCATGAGGGA
>JADBJO010000101.1:725000-880000 GCA_016801955.1 Conus betulinus | reverse complement strand
CTCTCTCTCTCTCTCTCTCTCTCTCTCTCTCTCTCTCTCTCTCTCTCTCTCTCTCTCTCTCTCTCTCTCTCTCTCATACAAATTATGCGCGCATGCACACACACACACACACACACACACACACACACACACACACACACACACACACACACACACACATACACACACACACACACATGCGTGCATGCGCATGCTTATGCACATGCACAAGCACCTGCACCCTCACATGCTGGATTGTGATATACTTTTTTTTTCTTTTTTTTTGAAGTTGCAGAAATCAGCTTCACTGCCTGATTGAAATGACGATTTCAGTTCTAGACAGTAGGCCGTGACGCTGATATTGTCCAAGACTCTCTGAAACGATCAATTTCTAAGTGGCAGCTGGAAGTTCTCTATAATTATTCTGATGGACCAGAATGGCTGGTGAGAATCGTTCAAGCGCCTGCCAGTTCTCTTTGTAAAGAACTGGATAAAAAGCTTACAGTTTTGCAGCGTCATTGACCATGCGTCCTATCAGCCGTGGACTCTTACAGACACATGAACACTCAATGAGTCGCCGTCTTTGTGTCATAGGCCTGAGAACTGGCCGAAATCTGCAGAGAGCCTGGGGTTATGATTACACGGACAGAACAGTCAAATCAGATCAATAGTCACTGACTGGTTTCACATCTTTGACATGCATCAGATCAGAAAGGGAGTTCCAGGCGACAATGGTTGACGGGAAGAAACTGAACTTGTATGGATCAGAGGAGGTGCCGAGGTGAGCAAATTGGTGTCGGTGATTTGATCTTGTTTATGTGGATCCTTTCTTGAGGAATTTTTTTGTCTGGAGGTATGTCCACAGTGCCATGAACGTTCTTGTACATGAAGGTTTGGGGATTTTGAGTGAAAATTCGTTTACATCCATATCTCAGCAAGGACGATGGAAGTGATGGAAATAAATGAGTCTTTGGGGCTCTTTGCCTCAGCATCGCTCCATGGTGAGAGAATAAGGTTGTAGGAGACAGGATTACAGGAGGTGACGAAAATGGGAAAGGGATCGGGTTGTCAAGTAAGTTTACGAAACAAAATCTGAGAGGGGGGGGGGGGGGGGGGGGGTCAAACAATGTTAGATTCAGACACTGTGGACTGATTTGTGAAGGCTTCTTGGGCTTGACGTTGCCATGATTTTTTTTTCTATGTTGCTTCTTCTTCTTCTTCCTTTACACGACCAACGTCATTTTGCAGAAGGTTTTGTCGTATTTCGTTGCTTTTGTTTTTGTTTTGTTTTATACGAAGTCTCGTCTGCTTCTTTGAATGCATTGGTTTAATCTGCATCTGTGGACGTGAACCAAATGTGGTCAACAAGGCTAGATCATCCAGGCAATAAAGGAATATAATTTCATCGTCGGTGTGTCTGATTGTGAACCCTATTAGTGTCTAAGTGAATTTACAGCACCTGTCTCTTCGTGAGTCTTGGTTGCCTATGAGAAAATAATGTAAACTTGTGGCTGAAGACTCGAATGCATTTGTGCATTTGTGTGACAGCCGAACGGCGCTGCGTTTAAGGTTACTTTCAGTTTCTCAATGATTGTTGTCAGTTCGTGTGATGCGAGTCGTTGTCGAGTGATTGTTTCAAATTTTGCAAGGGTGTGGTGATGCATAAATTTCAGGCGTAAATGTTTGCAGCTTGATCAAGCGTACCATGTGTGTGTGTGTGTGGGCGCGCGCGCCGCGCGCGTGTGTGTGTAGAAGACGGGACAGAGTTAGGAGGGCCAGGGGATCGTGTAACCGCAAAACCCCAATCCTTCATTTGTTGAATCCCAGTGTGATCTATGTATATAATGATAATTGAATGTAGATCTGATAACAGCATTTTTTTGTGACCTTGTGGGGTTTTGTTGTTGTTGTATGTCTGTGTCTGTGTGTCTATGGAGATCTTTGGTACATTGGAAGAATTCGTCTGCTTGAAGGTAACATTGTTCATTGAACGCTATTTGATCAGACAGAAAAAAATGCAGGCAGAACAGCACCATGGTGACCCAAGTCAAGCCCCAAATCCACAGAGAGCACCAATCATTGTTCCACCTGTGGGTGACCACAAAGCAACTGTGAGTAGATGTACTGTCTGTTCTTGTGTAAATTACACCAAAGAACTCCCAGAATACCATTACTTTTAATGTTTCAGAGTTTGGGGTGCTATGAATATGACTCAGCTCTATGCCATACTTAATTATATGTTATAATTCACAATCAAAGCGTAGTATTTTGTGTAATGTCTTCTGATTTGTAGTGTTTTTGTAGTCTTATAAAAATGCATAAATTCCACGAATTATTGATGGGTGAGGAGAGTGGAGGAAGAGGTGGTTAGGGGGAGAAGAGGGAGGGAGTCATGCGTAAGATGAGAGAAAATGGAGGTGCCATATCTTTCACATGATCTGGAGGAGCAAACACTGGTACATCGTATGGAGACTGATTATTTGGAATGCTTCTTAAGCTTGAATTGAAGTAGTGAAAATGTGTTTTAGTCCAGGCCCCACTAGAGTAAGGTATTAAGACATATCAGAGAACATTACTCAGAGAGGAAAACATTTTGCTGATATGGCCCACTAGAGTAAGGTATTAAGATCAAAACTAAGGGTGTGGTCTCAGAGAACATTACTCAGAAGATCAAGTGATGAAAACATATAGGGACTAGCTGTGCTGTGTGTGCATGTGATGTGGCATCTTAGCCTTCTCTGCACATGCTTTTGCTCAGAGACTGTGTCTGTTGATTTATCACTCATCAAAACTAAGGGAGACTGTGGTGCCCTAGTATTCTTTGGAGGTGATAACGGTCATTTGCTTGTGATCTGATCTGTTGCATGTGAGTGATGAACACACTCATGTAGGAGACTGTGTGTGAACAACTCTGGTCTGTTGCTCTGATCTGAGTGAGTGATGAACACACTCATGTAGCGGACTTGTGTGTTGCTCTGATCTGTTGCACACGTGAGTGATGAACACACTCATGTAGCGGACTTGTGTGTTGCTCTGATCTGTTGCACATGATCTGAGTGATGAACACACTCATGTAGCGGACTTGTGTGTTGCTCTGATGTTCTTACTCTGTCTTTCACATGTTGACTGTTCAGTGTAGATGTGTGTCCTTGTGTTGATGAGTGATCACTTGGTCTTTCACATGAGTGATGAAACACACTCATGTAGCGGACTTGTGTGTCGCTCTGATCAGTGACTGTAATACTTGACCGGACTGATCTATTATTATTTTCAGTCAAGAATCATACTTGGCCATATACATACGCACGATTCCCACCCCCCACACACAAACACTCTCTTTCTCTCTGTCACTCTCACACACACACACACACACACACACACACACACACACACACACACACACACACACACACACAAACACTCACTTACTCTCTCTCTCTCTCTCTCTCTCTCTCTCTCTCTCTCTCTCTCTCTCTCTCTCTCATAAATATGCAGACATGCTCCTTTTTCTTTAAATGTATTCAGTGTTGTGCATACCAAAAAGTAAAGTGTTCATATTGAGAAAATAGAGAATATATGCAGTATAAAACCCTCAATTATCAAACCTGAATTACACCTTGTGAATTCATACAGGAGATTTAAGTACACAGATGTAGTATGTAGCTGTGATTTTGAACAGTTATGTTAGTTTATGCCATAGCTATGTGTTACATTAGTTACATAATACTGATCGTTGTGTTCTTTTCATTTTCAGCTGATTTTTCTTCATGGCTTAGGTGACACAGGGTAAGTAAAAAAAACAAGACTATGCAAAGGGTGAGTACATGTCTTGCCTTACTGTGTAAATGATGAGTACATGTCTTGCCTCACTGTGTAAATGGTGAGTACATGTCTTGCCTCACTGTGTAAATGGTGAGTACATGTCTTGCCTCACTGTGTAAATGGTGAGTACATGTCTTGCCTCACTGTGTAAACGGTGAGTACATGTCTTGCCTCACTGTGTTAATGAACCTTATCAGAATCAGCTTGAAGGTCAAACGAGCAATATTAAGAAGCAGCTGAGTATTCCTTACAGAAATCAGGATGCACATTGTACCACCAATTTCCTGTAATACATGTGCAGTGAGGAACAGGATGAAGACGGCAGGTATTGAGTGGACACAGTGACACACTGAAACTTTCAAACTTCTGCATGGGATCTTTAGTGGTCTAGGTGAGTGCAGCAAGCTCAGACTTGCCACTTAGGTCAGCAGGTGTGGATTGTACGCTAAAAA
This sequence comes from Conus betulinus, assembly GCA_016801955.1. Lineage (NCBI taxonomy): Eukaryota > Metazoa > Mollusca > Gastropoda > Neogastropoda > Conidae > Conus > Conus betulinus. Next base: position 875,747 of record JADBJO010000101.1, on the reverse strand, counting down.
TAGCCAGCGACAGATGTTGGCGTAGTCAACACTGCTTTCAAAATCAGCAGGAGTGGACTGTACACTAAAAATAGCCCAGCCACAGATGTTGGAGTATGCCACAGGCAAAGGGAGTGAATTTCTGTTCATGTATGTAAAAGGGGAAAGGGGGGGGGAGTATGTGTGTGTGTACTATAGATAGATAAGGAGAAAATAAAACATGCTTTTATTATTTGTTTCAGTTCTCCAAATGTTTCAGGGAGTATGTGTGTGTGTATCTATAGATAGATAGATAGATAAGGAGAAAATAAAACATGCTTTTGTTATTGTTTCAGTTCTCCAAATGTTTCAAGAACAGAGGATGTTTTTTTTAGTGTTTCATCTTCCATGCCACCTCAGAGACATTGCACCCACGAAGCACATTCTGACTCCCGATCCACAGCCTCACCCTGGCTTCTCCCATTGCAGCCTCAGCACCAGCAATCCACTGGGAGCAATCAGTGTCAAATCATCATGAGACAACCCACCAGCAGAGACCACCACTGCTGCTGGTCTCTTTAGTGATATTCAGAGGTGCCTGTTCTGATCCGACATTTGCAGAACACCACCCCACTAAGCCCCTTACTGACGACAACAATTCCTGGGTCTTGGAGCAAGTGCAAGTGAGCCCTCACTCTGGAGGGCTCCACCATGTTCAGTCTGCAACATTCCCAATGAACTTGCCGACATCGTTGACGTGGACAGAACCTCACCAAGGGCATAGACATGGAGTGAAAATTAAAACTGAAGTCATCATGACAGCAGGGCATGAAGGGCCACAAAATATTACTTCTTTTATGCTGATTAATGAGGAGGGGGATGATGATGATGATGCTACAGATTCCCAGATTTCTGTTCTGGTATGAGGGCTGTGTTGCATGCTATTTGCATATTAGAGAAGTAAAGACAATTGCAGTGTTGGTCATGAAATTTGAACAGCCCTTGCAGAGATGTGTCCATTAAGTGGATGAAATTCAATTGTGTGATCCCAGTCTTCTCAGTTTTGCCCATGGTAAACTCAGTTCTTGTGTAGCAGCTGGCTGTGGCAGAAAACCCCCCACAACCAACTGGCTCTGATGGGAATAGAACCCACGACTTCCAAGATTGGAGTCCACCATACTAACCACTTTGCCAGGGTGGTTGGTGCGCTCACAGAGGATTTGTCAGGGACATTCGTTTTTCCAGAGTGTGTTCATAAATTGTGAAAAAAACGCTTCCTGCAAAGCTATAAATTTAACATAATCATAAAAAAAAAAAATTCAGTAAAATGATAAGATTGAATCGCCATCTACAGGCACAAAGCAAATTCCACCACAGTATTTCACTTGGATATTTTGTGCAAAGTTTGTGTAGTTGTTTTTTGTACTAAAAAATCTTAGAAAATAAGCCCACACATATTTGTACACATGTTAGGAATGGAATCCACTCTTGAGGGAAACATTTGCTAGTTTTGAATGAATATCCTACGAGTGGATAGTGGTTGTGGTGTTTTACTTTAGCCTCGTTTCAAAGTATTTTATCATCTGCATTGATGTTCTGATGTAGTTCTAGAGGTGGCTACGATATGAGAGAGGAGGGAGAGGGGGGTGAGAGAAGATTTGGCTTTATTTTAGACCAAATTGTGTGGCAGGTAGTGCCTAATGTAAAAACAAGCAAGGGCCCTTGATAAGGTAGAATACAAAAGCTTTTCTGTGCAGTGTCTACTTTATGATTGTCTCAAGATAATATTATGAGCTCCACACACACACGCATGCATGCATGCATGCATGCACGCTCATACAAACACAAACACACCAGTACCACCACCACCACCACACTTCACAACTTACGAAAACATGCTTCAACGTGCTAATATGCTCAGACACACAAGCAACATCCACACCTACATGGTAGAGATACCAAAAAGTTAATTGATGTGTACAAATATTCTCACAAAAATGTTTGCATTTACTGACTTTACAAAACTTCACAAGACCATGTTGTGTAATACATGAAAATTTATGCTTTTTGTATTAAACTGTGCTTAAAATCATGTTTGTGTGCATGTGTGTGTGTGTGTGTGTGTGTGTGTGTGTGTGTGTGTGTGTGTGTGTGTGTGTGCGTGTGCACGCACACATGCATGTGTTTTCTTTTCCCAGAGATGCTTGGGCTGAGGGGTTGGAGTGGCTAAAGTTTCGGCATATAAAGTGTGTTTGCCCTCATGCGTAAGTTTTCTCTGAACTTCTGAGTGTTCACATACCTTAGTCTCTGTATCATGTCTGCAAGCATATCTGTCTGTCTGCTGCATCTCCCTCCCCTCTCCCTCTGTTCCTCTTTGTCTCTGCTCTGCTCTATCTCTCTCTTCTCTTGCTCTCTCTCTCTCTCTCTCTCTCTCTCTCTCACTTTCAATTTTTTCTCTAGGTTTCATTAACTGTCTCATTTTCTTTTTCTGTGTAACTTCCTGTCTCTCGTGGTTGGGTTTTAGGGGGGGGGGGGGGGGGGGGGGGGGGGGGGGGGATGGGGTCTGCTTTTCTAGAAAATTAGAGAGAAAGTTAAACAAAAACCATCTAGTATTATATGCTTTTTGCTTTTACTACCTTACATACTCTATATACTACAATATTCATATTACCTAAGTAGGGAATTTGGCCACTGACAGAGGTCTATTTTTGTACTGGCAGAAGTCTTAATGATTACGTGTTTGTTTTGTGGACAATAATGGAAAACAGATAAGGAAGATGAAATGATAACTTACACACACTTGTGTGGAACTGGTGCATTTTGTACTCCTAAATAAAGTTTTAATCTTGACAGTGTTTGGCTGTGGATAACAGAGCCTTCCAGAGTATCAGGTTAATTCTTGAATGAAATCATGGGATTATTCAAGTATCACTCAACGCTACCAAAGGTGACAAAATGTGTGTGTGTGTGTGTGTGTGTGTGTGTGTGTGTGTGTGTGTGTGTGTGATTTGTGTAATGGACATGGTCGTCTTCCAGAGAATTTCCACCATATATCAACTCTATCTCCAATGAGTCTTAGTCTGTATGGCAGGTGGTACAGTCAGCGTAAAGAAGAATCTTGCATCTTATGATGTTTGATATCATTTTGTGTCACCACAGGCCAGTTCAACAAGTGATGGTCAACAGAGGGATGAGAATGCCTTCATGGTGAGTTTCTCATTTGCTTATTTGCATGCTCTCGTTTATCCCATATTCTCAAGGCTGTCAAGGTACCATGAAAGATGCTGCGACTGCCGGGGATCTCCTCTCTCCCCTGTTCTCAGTCGTGGGCAAGATGGTAGAGGTGTTGCAGCAGGAGGAAACCTTGGCTTGGTTCATTCAGGATTTCTTTGGTCTGATTCTGGGATGCTCACCTTGCACTATGCTCTACAGGATGGCCTGGACGGGGAATCATAGGCAAGCTGATATCAAACCAGCTTATGGAGTCTGATGACTGCAAGGAGAGTTTCATGTCAGCTAGCATGGGAATTGACTTGCTGTTTGGCATTGTCATTTGTTTTACATTCTTGCCAGAGTGCTCAAGGAGCTATGTCAGGAAGTAGCCATTCCTCTCACAATATTATTCAATAAAAGCTTAGAAGCTGGGGAACTCCCATCAGATTGGAAAACAGCTGAGGTCATTGCTATCTACAAAAATTGCACAAGAACCGACCCTGATAATTATAGACCAGTGAGGCTGACATGTATACAACGCAAAATTTTAGAGCAGTGTGTGAGGGATACCATGGTTAAACATATGACAGATTTCAATCTTTTCACAGAGTGCCAACACGAGTTCAGGACAGGGCGTTCATGCATGACCCAGTTGTTAGATGTGATGGATGATTTTACACAACTTTCAGAAGACAAAGAGGCATTTGATATCATTTACTTAGATTTTAGAAAGGCATTTGACTCTGTGCTGCATGAAAGGCTACTTCTTAAAATGGAAGCTTATGGGATAACAGGAAATTTACTACAGTGGGTGAAAAATCTTTTGAAGGGAAGATCTCAAAGGATGCGGGTGGGAACAAAACAGTCCTCAAACATTGATGTTTTAAGTGGTATTCCCCAGGGAAGATCCTGAGCCCAGTACTTTACAGTTTTTATAAATGATCTCCAGGATGATATACAGAGTACATGCAGGATATTTGCAGATGATACTAAAGTGTATAATCGTTCCCAGAATTCAAATATACTGCAAAATGATATAAAGAAACTCACACAGTGGTCAGAGACATGGAATCTATACTGATAATCCAAACAAAGGATATGAGATAATGCATGGCTCATCTAAGCATGTTTTAGATACTTGTACAGAGGAAAAGGATTTAGGAGTGATATTTTTGATTCAAAACTCAAATTTGACAAGCATATTACAACACCTATTAATAAAGCCAATAGGATGCTGGGCTTGATTAGAAGGAGTTTTAAAAATTAATATGAAGAGGTGTTCATAAATCTATGCACTTGTTTGGTACGGCCACATCTTGAGTATGGAAACATAATTTGGAATCCTTTTCTTAAACGACAGTCTAGTGCAATCAAAAGAGTACAGAGGAGAGCAACTAAAATGTTTAAAATTTATTTTAAAAAAAATTAGGTTATGAGACAGGATATGAAAATTAGACTTGCGATCCTTAAAATATAGAAGATTAAGGGGAGATTTGATAAATGTTTACAAGATTTTTCAAAATACTGACAGTTCTAACAAAGGTTTGTTTCGCTTATCTAACAAAATAAGAACTCGTAACAGTGATCTGAAAATTCTAACCATGTGTAGCAGAAAATAATATTAGGAAAAACTTGTTCTTTAACACAGTCACCGAAACATTGGACACAATCTTCCTGCACAAACTAAGTTGGCCTCAGATACTAACAAATTCAAAAAACCATGATTAGTACATCAAAAAGGATGCTTATATTATCACAGCAGTTGTTAAATTAACCAAAAAGAAGGACGCGTTATGAGGCCGCGAGGCCTGGTCATCCAGTTGCCAGACCTGACCTGACCTTTCATAGAGATGGAGAACGATTTGAAGCTGACTGACTGCTGTTTAATCTTCTAGCTAAAAATGCCACCCTCCATAAGAAAAATACCTGTCAATCATTAGAAAAGCTTGTTCCAAAGCAGCAAATGAAAATAGTACATTTTGAGTTGTGTTCACATTTACATGTGCAGGCTTATTGTGTTCTCTAGTAGAGCCTGGAGAGAAACGACAGCTGCCTCATCACGTCCCCCCAACGACCCCAGCGGTCAGGGGAATGACTTACTGAGTAGTACGGGTTATTATATTCTATAAACCATATGGTCTTGTTCTGCTGGAGTGAAAATGTGGATGACAAGAAAAAAACAGAATATAGTAAAATGATGGGTGAAAAGAAATTCTGCTCACTGGCTCTCAGAAACCTCCAAGTTCTCCAGTGTCAGGTACAGTCAGTCAAAACGAAAATCCCAGAACTGGTTACAAATGGAGCCCTTGTATGTGACAACAACCTTTATTGAAGAAGAAACAAATCACTAAAGTCTGTAGGTGTGTGTACTTGGGATTATATAGAATCAGTTCCATGCTCTTACAGATTACACAACTGACACTCATCATTGTCTTCATATCGTCCAGATTTGATTATTGCAGTTCATTTCAGACAGGATGTGCACAAAACAAGGTTGACAAACCTAGAATTCAAAATTCTGCTGGTAACCTTGTCTTCAAGGAGTTATAGATAAAAAAAACAAGAAAAAAAAAAAACAAAGATGATGAGAGGTGATGTGTACATGACTCACAAGTAATGAATTCATACCTTGGGAGGATGAAAGGCAAAGGGCAGGTATACAAAATTAATTAGGAAAGAGTGGGGCATATCTTTTCACTTACATACACACACACAGGCACACATGCACGCACATACACACACACACGCAGTTGATTAAGAAGAAACTGAACGGTTCCAGAGCAGAGCCAGTCCAATATCACCTGCACAGCAGTCGAATATCATCTGCACAGCAGTCCAATATGACCTGCACAGCAGTCCAATCACAGCAGTCAATATCACCCGCACAGCAGTCCAATATCATCTGCACAGCAGTCCAATATCTGCACAGCAGTCCAATATCACCTGCACAGCAATCCAATCACAGCAGTCCACTATCACTTGCACAGCAGCAGTCCAATGTCACCTGCACAGCAGTCCAATGTCACCTGCACAGCAGTCCAATCACAGCAGTCCAATATCATCTGCACAGCAGTCCAATGTCACCTGCACAGCAGTCCAATGTCACCTGCACAGCAGTCCAATATCATCTGCACAGCAGTCCAATATCATCTGCACAGCAGTCCAATATCACCTGCACAGCAGTCCAATATCATCTGCACAGCAGTCCAATATAATCTGCACAGCAGTCCAATCACAGCAGTCCAATATAATCTGCACAGCAGTCCAATCACAGCAGTCCAATATCATCTGCACAGCAGTCCAATGTCACCTGCACAGCAGTCCAATATCACCTGCACAGCAGTCCAATATAATCTGCACAGCAGTCCAATGTCACCTGCACAGCAGTCCAATATCATCTGCACACAGTCAGCAGTCCAATATCATCTGCACACAGCAGTCCAATCATCATCTGCACAGCAGTCGAATGTCACCTGCACAGCAGTCCAATATCATCTGCACAGCAGTCCAATGTCACCTGCACAGCAGTCCAATATCATCTGCACAGCAGTCGAATATCATCTGCACAGCAGTCCAATATCACCTGCACAGCAGTCCAATGTCACCTGCACAGCAGTCCAATATCATCAGCACAGCAGTCGAATATCATCATGCACAGCAGTCCAATATCACCTGCACAGCAGTCCAATCACAGCAGTCCAATATCATCTGCACAGCAGTCCAATATCATCTGCACAGCAGTCAAATATCTGCACAGCAGTCCAATATCACCTGCACAGCAATCCAATCACAGCAGTCCACTATCACTTGCACAGCAGTTCAATATCACCTGCACAGCAGTCCAATATCATCTGCACAGCAGTCCAATATCACCTGCACAGCAGTCCAATATCACCTGCACAGCAGTCCAATCACAGCAGTCCAATATCACCTGCACAGCAGTCCAATATCATCTGCACAGCAGTCCAGTATTATCTGCACAGCAGTCCAAGATCACCTGCACAGCAGTCCAATATCACCTGCACAGCAGTCCAATATCACCTGCACAGCAGTCCAGTATCACCTGCACAGCAGTCCAGTATCACCTGCACAGCACTCCAATATCACCTGCACAGCAGTCCAATGTCACCTGCACAGCAGTCCAGTATCACCTGCACAGCAGTCCAATATCATCTGCACAGCAATCCAATATCACCTGCACAGCATTCCAATCACAGCAGTCCAATGTCACATGCACAGCAGTCCAATGTCACATGCACAGCAGTCCAATATCACCTGCACAGCAGTCCAATATCACCTGCACAGCATTCTAATCACAGCAGTCCAATATCACCTGCACAGCAGTCCAATATCACCTGCACAGCAGTCCAATGTCACCTGCACAGCAGTCCAATATCACCTGCACAACAGTCCAATATCACCTGCACAGCAGTCCAATATCACCTGCACAGCAGTCCAGTATCACCTGCACAACAGTCCAGTATCACCTGCACAGCAGTCCAATCACAGCAGTCCAATATCACCTGCACAGCAGTCCAATCACAGCAGTCCAATCACACAGCATATCTGTATGAATATGATTCCCAAGCTTTGCTGGTGTATGCTTATAGTTTGCATGCTTCTGTGTGTCTGTGTGTGTGCATGTAAGCAGATATATATTAGACTGATGTTATGTCAGCATTCTTACTTTGTTTGATTTTACATTGATTATGATGTCTTGTTTTATGCATTCAGTTATGTTCAGTGCCTCTAACACTCCCTCATCACTATCTCCTCCCCCTCATATTTTTTCATCAGTTGTGCGCTGGGAGGTTGTTTGTTTTGTACCCCCCCCCTTCCCCCACCCCCATCATCATTATCAATATGATAATCATGATGACACACCTTTTTCCCTCTTTTTGTCCACCAGCTGTTTTCCTGAATTTCTGTCTGTCTGTCTGACTGCCTGTCTGTATGTTCTGTCTGTCTGTCTCTCTGTCCGTCTTTTCATGTCTCTCTCTCTCTCTCTCTCTCTCTCTCTCTTTCATGAGTAAACTGACAGTGGTATAATTTCTTCAGTCAACTGAATGCTTTTGTAAGCTATAGAGGAGAAGGGGGTGAATTTTTTTTTTAAACAAGGAAATAAAGATTTTTGTATTGTTGCAATCAATGTGTTTTCTGGTCAGTATTTTTTGCTTCCAGAGTTTATTTGTGTCAGAGTTTTTAACCTGAAATTAAATTTCTACATTACTTCGCATCTGACAGACGGATTTGGGGGATGACAAGCGTGAACTCAGTTCATTCAAGCACATCTGCAATGCCACTTGTTTCAGGTTTGACGTCTTTACTTTTCACCCTGATATTACACAGGATGAAGCCAGTGTCAAAGAGGCATCACAGACCTGTGAGGAGATCATTATGTTTATCTTTTTTTTGTGTCCTTTTTTCTTCTGTCTTTCTGTTTTATCTTTTTTTTTTTGTCTTTTTCTTTCTGTCTTCCTGCTTTTCTTTTTTGTCTTTTTTCTTTCTGTCTTTCTGTTCACCCTTTTTAGAAAAAGATGTTTTAGTGTCTGAGACTTCTTTGTTAAAAATCCAGTCAGCAGTTTATATTCACTGGTGAATCATATTTTACAAACTGTGATAAACTGAAGAAATGAATTAAGGAGAGAGCTTACTCATGAATGAAAGTCATTAAAGTTGAAACATCAAATATGTTGAAATTTAAACATTTTCCTTTTCCTTTTTTTTTTTTAAAATCAAGTTTTGGTTTAATGTATGATTTCAGGGGTGACACTATTGAGCTGTAGTAAACAAATCAACAAATTCTTGAACTGACAGGCATAAACTGAGAACATAAGGGAAACGCACCTAATAAGAAATGTGAAACTGGCTTTTGAGTTGAGTCACCAGTGGATGTCAAACTGCTATCAACACTACCCTTTGATGCACCCCCTTATACTCGCTGGCCCTGGACATTATTTTTGAGAATTGGTTTTCAGGCGTGAAAAACTTGGAGAATCACTTTTCATCAGTTTTCCGGCCTGGTCACTTAGGTTTCACGGCATCCCTGCATTTGAAAGTTCTTTTGGTTTTTTAGTTGAAAGAAATACAAGAGCTGAAATCAGCATTGCAGTTTATAAAACTATGCGAATCTTGAAATGTTTGCTCCATTTTGTGGCCTGTATTATGTGTGGTTGCTTTGTTTCTGATTGATAGAACATAAGAATGACTTCAGGACAGTGTGCATCAAAATGGAGTTTTCCATACTATCGTGGCAAGTTTGAGCTTGGGGTTTTGCAAATAAATGATAAATTGTTTGCAACATATCAAAAAAACGATGACCTGTTCTGCACAACACATGTAGGCGTCCACCTTAAGCATGACTTTCTGGTATACAGATATATTGACATAGTTTTGTTTGTCCATTTTTTCTTGTTGTTGTAATAAACTAATACAGCCTTTTCTTTTTCTTTTTTGCATTGCTGTCTCCTCTAATGCGCCACCCTGTTAGCCCTACCCCCATGCCATCAGTTCCAGCTCCCTGTCCACAGAAAGTGTGATTTATTCCATCACAGTCCTGGCACCACCAATCACAGGGAGCAGTCAGTGTCAAGTCATAAGACAAACTGCCAGGAGAGACACTGCACTGCTGCTGAGTCACTTTAGTGGTGTTTAATAGTGCCTGTTCTGATTCAACCTACACCATCTACTAAACCCCCTGCTGATGACAATAAATGCTTCGTCACGGAGCCAGCATGAGTGATTGTACCTCTCTAGAGGGTGCCCCAGTATCTGTCAATAGAATCAGTCCAACAAGAGTCTACCAAAGGCATATGAGTGATTGTAGCCCTCCAGAGGGTGCCCCATGTCCCTGTTGATAGAATCAGTCCAACAAGAATCTACCAAAGGCATATATGTGTAGGGTGCCCCAGGTTGATAAATCAGCAAAAATCTACCAAAGGCATATATGAGGTCAAGCAAAACTGAGGTCACCGTAAGAGCAGGCCTTGAGAAGTTGCAGAATTTAAACTTATTTTTTTTTCATACTGATCAAAGAAGTTGATGAAGGTATTCCATTCTAGTCTGAGACAGAATGAGAGGGCTATATGCTATGCTCACTTTTATAAAATATTCTAGCGTGAATCAGGCCTGAGAGATACAGACACCTGCTGTTTGGTCTGGAGACTTTTGCAATAATCACAGAGACACGTCCATTAAGTGTGTGAAACGTGACTCTGGGGTTCCAGTTTCTCAGATGAGCTCTTGGCAACCAACTGTAGGTAGGACCCAGTCCAGGCAGAAAAATCCTGCACGATGATGCTCTGATGGGGCTCAAACTCCCAGCCAGGAATCCGTGATGCTAACCACAGCACTGCAGTGATAGTACAGCAACTTTTTTCCCCATGATGAGACAAAGCCCTCGGACTTGGAACTGATTGTCTTTGTGCTATGTGACTAATAGAATTAAAGTACAGGGAACACACCTCGACCAAGGAACTCCTCAAACTGTTGATTTACCACTCCATTGACAGTTTACAACGCAAACAAAAAAAGGTCCATTGATTCAAGAGTGGCAAAGCTTTTTTTTTTATTTGGATCTCAGACATGCATACTGCCTCAGAGCACACAGTGTAAATAAACAAACACAGATTACCTTGAGGGTGAGAGGGGGGGGGGGGGGGTACTTGTTGAACGAATGGTACATGAGCAAGGAAGGAAAGGGCAGGGAAAGGGCACTTCAAAGGCATGTTCTTAGTTCCTTCCCCACACCTTTAAGTCATGTGTATGCGATTGTTTCTGATGGCATGTCCTATAGGGATGGCCTCTTTAACATTTCCTTTTTTGTGTTCCAAATCAGTGCAAGACCTGGTGGATGGTGAGGAGAAAAATGGCGTTCCCTTAAGCAACATCTTCATCGGGGGCATCTCTCAGGGAGGAGCGGTAGCTCTTTACACAGCGTTTGCGGTCAACAGGCCAGTGGGTGGAGTGGTGGGCCTCAGCACACATGGTTCCCTCTGCACAAAGCGCTGGAAGCTGACACGGTGACTCATCTTTAACTCTCTTCTGTTTGTGTCGGGATGATGTATCGAGAGCATAACCAACGTCAAATGCTGCGTGTCAGTCAAATGATACACAATGAAATCTTGTATCTCATTGTAGTGGGTGACAAGGGAGGGAAAAGCAAGAAGGGGAGGACGTCAGGGTTGAGGGGAAGCAGGCAAAGGGCGTGGTGAAGTGAAAGCCAGGGAAGAGAGTGGGGGAGGGAGGGTTTCACTAACAGAGGCATTCCAACTCTTTTGAAAAAAGCTGTACCATGTAAACTTTCAGTATACTCTTTTCCTTTAGAAGCAAACTGTGGGGTAATATGCAAACAACAGTCAGTTGACAGCAAATGCTGAAATCACTTGAAAAGTCCAGGTACAGAAGAAGATGGCTGCTGAAGAAAGAGAGCAGGGAAGGATGTGTGCGCAGGCAACCCTGCACCTCCTGCAAATGGACAAAGGAAGGGAGAGCTAATAGCAGTAGATCTATTAGCATTTGTGAGTCATACAAATATGTAGAAGTATTCTAAGTAAAGAAAGAATGATACCGAAACAAAACCCCTAAAATTGACATTGTTTTCATTAATAATTATGTGGACTGTCTTACATGCCTGCAAGCCCCTGAACCTAATAACATCCTTCATCAATCGAACATGCCTGCAGATATCTAAAACTAATGTTAATCACTCTTTGTCTACTTCTCACTTCTTTATCGACTGTAAATGTGTTCTCTCACATTAAACAGTCATACTCTCTCTTTAGTGTCTGTGTGTGCTCTTCATTCTGTGAAGTCAGTAATGTCTCACGTCATCGTAAACTGTTCTTGTCTCTCTTTATTTCTGTTGATAAGTTAGTCTGTCTGTGTGTTTGTCTCTTTTTCTTGCCTAAATATGCTCAGAACATATGCACTCTTTTTGTTGTCGTTGTTGTTTCCCAAGGAACCTGTCTTTCCACACAACTACCGACAGGTTACAACGTCTTCAGCGCCATTAAATACATCAACAGCATATCAGTTCTCTCCAGGTGCCCAAGTATAACAAGGATGTGCCTGTTCTGCTGTGCCACGGGACAAAAGACACACTGGTGACGTTTCTCTGGGGGCCAACAGACAAGCCAGTTCATCCAGTCGTTCAACTCCAAAACAGAATTCAAAAGTTATGAGGAAATGGCACACACGTTTTGCCTGCAGGTTTGTTCATCCTTTGGGGCTTTGTTTTGCTTTGTTTTAATTATTCATGCAAGTTTGCGTCTGTCTGTGTGGGAGCATAGTTTTTCACTGTGGGATCATTATCAGCCCTCGTTTTTTTTTTTTTTTTGCCAGTTCAGATGACTGATCTTTTCCATCAGCTTCAACTCAATCAAGTCACAGCCAAAATGAACCAGTTTGTCCCTCAGATCACGCAGTTTTGAGCAATTTTCCAAAATCGTAAAAAGTCAACCACTCCACCTAGGACCATGGAACATACACCATTGGATAGAAGAAACAATATCTATCAAAAATGCTTACCTTTAGTGAGAAATCCACACAGTTCACATGATGTAAGAAATTGAAAATGATACACATTTGCAAAAAAACAAAAACTTTTTGTGCACACTGTAATCCACTTTTTCATGCTTTCTATCCTCCCACACAAGTTCAGTTACACTTCTGAGCACTAAGTATGACCTACAGAGAATAGTATATTTATGACAACTGCAATGAACACAAGAATTTGACCACAAAATGCTTGATCCACTCAAAATCGTGTGATCGTGTTCCAAATCGTGTGATCGTGGGAACTGAGAGCAGGACAATTCAATCTGTATAAAAACTACTACAGAATTAATGAAGAATGGTCTAAGGTACGCAACTTTTAGAAAAGGCCCTAAGCTGTCCCCCTAAAACAAGATTTATTGTCCTTTAATATTAGGCGGTATGATTTAAACATCGTCAAACTCTGTCAGAAGTATGCATCCGACATGCCTTCAAGCGATGTGAACAGTGTCGGAAACCCACTTCCGACAAGACTCAATTGAGTTAAATCATGCACAGTGTGGTCTCAAAACTTAGCGAATGTGGTGTAGCATATATGGACTAGTCTAGTCCGCACGCAGTGACGCCTCCTTGATGAAACTGAAACTGAATAAAGCAAGGATGCTAAAAATAGTTATTGACAGCGATATGTTTTTAAGATTAAAGAACGTGAAAAGATTCAGGCATTAGGAAGTCTGATAGAGCAGGGAGATGAAACAAATGTTTTCCTTAGTTCTTTTATCCTTCCACTGACTGTATTCTTGGCCTTTATGGACCATTCTCCTGCCTTCATTCCCAACACTCTATTCCTTGTTTTTCTTTCATTGTTATGACACTATGTCCGTCTAACAACAACCCTCATCAACTCGCTGATACCGATGGCCCCTAAAAGAATCAAACCAAGGCTACAGGCATGGAGAGGACATAGAAACTGAGGTCACCATGAGAGCAGGGCATGAAGGGGTCACAGAATTTGAGATTTTTTTTTTGCTGATGAGGATGATGATGCTACGGATTTCCATTCTGGTCTGAGACTGCATGAAAGGGCTGTACTTTATGCTTCCTTTCATAATACATCCCGGCATCAACCAAGTCCGAGAGATACAGACACCTGCAGTGTTGGTCAGGAAATTTGAGCAACTCTCTCATGAGACACATCCATTAAGTGGATGAAACTCAACTGTGTGGTCCTAGTCTTTCCAATTGAGTCCATAGCAAACTCAATTCTGGGTAGGGGCTGGTCAGGGCAGAAAAATCTCACATGACTCTGATGGAAATTGAACCCAAGACCTCCCAGCTGGAAGTCTTCAGTGCTAACCACTTCACCACATCGACTCATATCATGTCATGATTTGTTTTTGTTGTTAGTTTTTCTTTTCCAGTTTATAGTCTTTTTTGTTGATCTGATTCATTCAGGATGTGACATGTTTTCCTGCGCGATTTTGACAGCTCTGAAAAGGCTTTTTGTGTGAACTTTGCAGGAAATGTGGGACATCAAAGCGTTCCTGGAGAAACTGGTGGGATCTTGAAGTCTGTCAAAGATTGGAGAGAACATTGACAGAATCAGGTGTAATTCTTAGTTTAACGGTATACCAAGCTAATGTTTAGCTAACATTCTAATGGCTTAGTACAAATGTTAGTTTTTTATGTTTTTGTTCGTCTTTTGTTTTCTTAACTTGCAATGTTTTAAAAAGATGGTACAGTTATGGTTTAATGCAGAGTCAAAAGATAGTAAGTATCTTCTTGATTAAAGAGTAAAAAGAATGTAAGTATCTCCTTAAAAATGCACAATCTTCTTGATTAGAGAAAATCAGAGCTTACTTGGACTTTTGAACTTGTCAAGACCTTTTCCTTATTAAATAATTTTGTAGCTAGTTGGGAAAGAAGCAAATTTTTTTTGTTCCATTTCACAAAATTTACTTTTCTTATAGTTTTCATCCTCTTCGGAATTTTGGTAGAGTATTTCTTCTACCCATTACTATGTTTTTTTAAAACATTCATATACATATTCTTGGTGTATCTCATGTGATGTGTAAACATTGACCATAAAGAAATATCAGATGAGGCTGTGACATTTGGCTGTACAGAATGTGATAATTTCAGTTTTGTTTATTGTTATCGCTATCGCGATGTGCTGATTATGGGTTATTTGATTTATCTGCGACTTTTAATTCATTTGAAATGTGGACGCAGTGCCCTCTTAAGTGAGATTGTTTTGATATTTTTCTTAGTTTCTGTTTATTTATTTATTTTGTTTATTCATATGAAGTAAAATGGTCATGCCCTTCAAAACTAGATTTCAAACAATGTTTATTTTTTCACAAACATTATTTCAAAAAGCTTGATATTTTCAACTGCTAGATATTTTTTTGCATCTTAGGTATGATTTTTTCAGAATGTACACATGTTGAGCCATTCACCAGTTTTGAAGAGCTGTTTCTTGCCTGTGTAGGAGTTATTTTTCATTGTTTGCCCCCAAGTTTAGAAGGCCTGATGAGTCTTCCCAGGATGAAATGACTATCGTCTCTTTGGTACCATCAGGCTCTGCACCTCCCTCGTGGAGAACCTGAAATGAAGCAAAATGCCCTAAGAACTGTTTTCATTTGTTTCTACAGCTCTTTTCTTGGAAGTTCTTTTTATTCAACTTGAGCTGACTCCTATGACTACAAAATGGAATAGTGGGTGAGCACTGCACAGACTGACTGCCGTCTTCATTCTGTCATTTGGGACAGGTGTTATGATATTCCACCTTTTGTGTGCTTGTGTACATGTCAGGAACGACAACGCTCCAGCAGAGGTTCTAGTGGCAACATTCTACATGGCAGGAAGCTTTAGATTATGGTCTAGGACAGCTGTGACATCCAGGCATGAATGTGGGATTTGCTGGATGGAGGGATGACCAGGAGTGCACAGCATGTGGGATTTGCTGGGATGGAGGGATGACCAGGAGTGCACAGCATGTGGGATTTGCTGGATGGAGGGATGACCAGGAGTGCACAGCATGTGGGATTTGCTGGATGGAGGGATGACCAGGAGTGCACAGCATGTGGGATTTGCTGGATGGAGGGATGACCAGGAGTGCACAGCATATGGGATTTGCTGGATGGAGGGATGACCAGGAGTGCACAGCATGTGGGATTTGCTGGATGGAGGATGACTGCGAGTGCACAGCATGTGGGATTTGCTGGATGGAGGGATGACTGCGAGTGCACAGCAGACCCTCCAGAATGAAGGGGGAAAAAAAACACCCAGAAATCATCAGGAAGTGTGGCCCAAAACTGGGCACAGGACTCTGCTCACATTCATCAAAACAAATTGCATTGATTGAATTCACTGTGCCATGTGGAAGTAGTATAGAGGAAGCTCATATCTACCAGATGGAGAAGAATGCCAGCCTAGCCACCTGCTCTAGGGAATCTGGCTTCCAAACCACAGTCCTTGCAATAGAGGCTAGAACGGGAGGGGATTTGTAGGCACATCTGTCTACAACTTCATGAAACAACTCTCAGTTTCTGGAAAGAAGAGGACTAGAAGAGCTCTAAAAAAAATAGAGCAGAAGCATCTGACGTAAGTTGCAGCTTGATCTGGCCAGTGTACTTCATGAGGCTGAATTTTCCAACTTACAGTAGGTGCCCAGTTCATCAGGTTAGGACATCGGTCAAAAGGTGACTTGGTCTTGAGGCTCAGTCAAAAGGTGACTTGGTCTTCAGGTTCCAGATCATCTTGGAGATGCAGCTTTGAATGCAATTACAATGGGGGGGAAAGGCGATTGTAGGGCCCAACCATTTGCATGATGAGGGGGTAAGAGAGGGGGATGGGGGGGGGGGGGGGTGTTTCTTCTCTAAAGACCTGCTCTCCAGCTCAGCTTAGACTTTCTTTACCTGCATCTTCGATATTATGTTGTACAAGGATATTGCTCATGTTAGAGTTTTTACATGTGTTGAAATATAGTTGTGGCAGCTGTCATTTATTATATATAGATTGCTCTGTACAAGATTTTTTGTTCTTTGTTTATAAAGTTGAATGAACTCTAAAGATTTGTTTTTATGTGTTAATGTGTGCTTCAGTCGAGGTGTGTGGTGTTTGCTGTGAATGATTGTGATGTTGAAAACAAAATAGTATAAACACCATTACAGTTACACTTGGACTTTTCAGAAATGACTTCCAGTTGGTTTGTGGCATGATGGCTGACAACATGTATTGCAGACTAGGAGGTCGGGGACTCCGTTTCCATCAGAGCAATTTACTAGTGGGATTTTTCTGCCCAGACTGGCTCTTACCCAGAATTGAGTTACTATGGGCTCAAATGTGAAGACTGGAACCAAACACTCTGCTTCATCCTCTAAATAGATGCTGTCTTTGATAGAGTTGTTAAAATTTCCTGACCAACACTGCAGGTGTCTGAATCTCTCAGGACTGGTTAATACCCAGGATATAACGTGTGAAAGGAAGCAGAGAGCACAACCCTGTCATGAAGTCTCTGTATATGAAAAAAAAAAAGTCTCAAATTTTGTGGCCCCATATGTCCTGTTCTCATGGTGACCTCAGTTTCGATTTCCTCCTCATGTCTATGCCCATGTGAGTTCATGTCAAGGTCATCGGTGTCAGCAATTCATGGAGACTATTGTGGGCAGACGTAGCAGTGCCCTCTGGTGAGTTCATGTCAAGATCATCGGTGTCGGCAAATAATTCATGGAGACTGTTGTTGGACAGACGTAGCAGTGCCCTCTGGCGAGACATAGCAGATCATTGCCAACTCTGGAGACTGTCCATGTCAAGATCATTGGTGTCAGCAACTCATGGAGATCATGTTGTAGGACAGACATAGCACTGTTGTAGCCAGACGTAGCAGTGCCCTCTGGTGAGTTCATGTCAAGATCATCGGTGTCGGCAATTCATGGAGACTTGTTGGACAGACATAGCAGTGCCCTCTGGTAGGGGTTGCTCTCTCACGCTTGCTCTGTTACGAAGCAGTCATTGTCATCGGTTAGGGACTCTGTAGCTAGCGTCCTGCATAGGTTGGATCAGAATGGGCACTACTGAATACCACCAAAGTGACTCAGCAGCAGTGATGCATCTTCTCTGGAGGCATGAATCCTGGTGACCTGATATTGACTGCTCCCTATAATTACTGATGCTGGGGCTACAATGTGATGAGAAAGGGTGTGGCTGTGAGCGGGAACCAGAGTGCAGTGTGGGAGTGACCACGCAAAAAGGCATGGAAGATGGGGGAATAAAGGGGGGGGGGGGGGGGGGGGGGGGGGGGAGGAGGGCAGTCCCAGACGAAACGGATCCAGTGTTTGAAATAGATCATGCATACACAAGCCTGTCCATACACTTTACTGTCACTGTTTGTGTTGATTGATACAAATAATATCAGAGGGAGTGATACAGATAATATCAGATGGAGTGATATAGATAATATCAGATGGAGCGAGTAATCATCTTCCCTGAATGTGTGAAAGTGTACTTGTGTGTATGTAGGTGCGTACATATTTATGAACTAGTGTGGGTTCATATCTGTGCTCATGTCGATTCTTTCCCTTTGTATATGTTGTTAGATATCTGAAATCCATGACTTTGCGCCACTGAAATTGTCAGATATTATGTATGAAATGCTTTCTTTGCAACAAACTCTTTTCTTTATGTAGTGGTAACTGCATTGCAAAAATCAATATGTAAACAATTCAAACACAATACCTCTTTTTTTCTATCAGTGATCTTTTAATGACATGGCAATATTCCAGTCATCGGTCAAAAACGTACTGATTACTCAAAGCATCACAATAAAACTATGGCTATCAAACAAATCTAAAAACAAGGAATGATTTGCAACAGTCATGAAAATGTCTACAAAGCATCTTAACAAAATAAACCTATTTACATTTAAAAAAAAAAAAAAAAGTTAAATGTGGTAATTTGCTGGTCCTTTGTAAAACACTTTTGATACAGTTGGGGCTACTGAAAATGTGATAATTTAGGCAACCAAATTTTCTTCCAATTTGATCAATATAAATCATAATGGCTGATTTTTGGAAAATCTTGCATATGAGACAAAAGAACTACTGTTTTTAATCTTTGTGGTTTGTGTGGGGTTAGCTGTGACAACAAACTCAACAAACTATGAGCAATGTAAGCTTTGGTTGTTCACACAGCATTGAAAAGCAGTTTGCTTCCAGTATGAAACATTTACAAATACCGTCTATCCAGCATTGGGTGTTTTTTTTTTCTCATTTACCTGAAGCAATTAGAGTTCTACGAAAAAATCTACTTTGTCATAAATCTTTTACACACATAACACTTTAGACATACTACACTCAAAACACATAGCAAATACATATACTATATTCACTAAATTTAATGTAGAAATAGTAAAAATATATTGAAGGATATACAGTCTATTTGTTTCAAACAGAATATAAAACCAACACAACCACCATACTCGAATATGGCACTAACGGATTTTTTTTTAAGAAAAAAAAAAATGCAATCTTCAAAGAAAGACCATTTGCCCCTGTGTTTATGCTTGCTTCTAAAAACTACATGTTATATCTTGTTAATTACATACATTTAAAACAAAGTATTGCACCCTGGGTTATTTTCTTGCATATTACACATGTGAAAGACATTAACAGGTGATATGTAAGGTAGGCGGTAAACATGAGGATACATTATCAACGTGGTTATATCTTCTTCCCATGCTATCAGACCTATTACTAGAGTATTCTCTGCCCCTAACAGTCATTCCTGTGCCTTTATGGTACTGGTATTCCACTGGTGCTTTCACTGTTTCCATAAGTTTTGGCTTATTTCCTAACAGTAATATCACCACTACTATTACTAGTGTTTTATTTTGTCTTGATTTTGTTCTTTTGCACAGAGTGCCTTCCTCGGTCCTGGTGTGTGTGTGTGTGTGTGTGTGTGTGAGTGTGCGTGCGTGTGTGTGCGCACGTTTAAGAGTGCAAGTTTGTAACAGTAAATACCTGTGTATATACATGTGTGAAAATATCTTCCTGTGTAACTTCCATTTATTAAGACCTTACCTAAAATCAAACTGCGATCAATTCATGATTTAGGATCTCAAATCAGTCCAAGTTACCTAAAATCAAACTGCGTCCATGTTACCTCAAATGACAATACATTCTGCATTGGTGACGGTGGTAAAGAAACCAGGCTTTAGTCATTTTAACGGTAAGGTCCCAAGAAGTTTAGTATGTGTTGGGCATAAAAAGTCCCATATGTTGAGCATATCACATTTGCTGCCTCGTCTGAACATTTCAATATTTGTCTGTCACTTTGATGCTCTTCCCCATTCTCTCTCTCTCTCTCTCTCTCTCTCTCTCTCTCTCTCTCTCTCTCTCTCTCTCTCTCATATTTCAGTTCTACTGTAACCTTTTCTTTTACTGACAACTTCAAGATTTGAATGTCTATTTGAACAAGAAAAAAATCTCAAGAATCCATATTTTGTATGCATTAGGTAGGAAAACGGTTTAACAAACACTGAAGGAGCCATATTTTGTATGCATAAAATAAGAAAACGGTTTAACACATACTAAAGGAGAGAAAACTGTCAAACAAATATGTGCACACCCTTTTTCTCACTGTCCTCCGCACTGAGTTTCTTTTAACCAGAGGTGAACGTACTATTTCAGACCCAATTAGTAGACCAGCGTTGTTTATCCTTGGGCAGCTTTGTATTCATTTCATTCATATGTAGATGGAATAGTGCAGAGATTGCAAATTCAGTACATCAAGAAAACTTTATTCTTAAGTGGAGGGAGCAAGAATTTGGAACAGCACATCTGTTTGAGTGTGTGTGTGTGTTTTTAAACCTGTGATTGTTTTCTTTTCTTTTCAATGATTATTTTGAAATCTCTCGCCACATTAGAGGGCCTTACGTGCAGGGAATCAGCTATACCCTCTTTTAAATGACATCATCAAATTCAATGTCCGCCAGTGGTCCACTGTTCAAAAGATGTCCTGGTCCCTGGTGCTGTCAAACTGGGGCAAAAAATTCACCTTCACCACTTCTGTAAAGCCTTCTGCGATACTGGGTTCTTCAAAGTTCTTCTTGAACACGTTGTAGCCAACATCTGGGATCCGCCTCACTTCCCCACTGGTTTGGTTCTGTCTCACCAGGTTGAGATGGCGAGCCAAAGCCTCTGATGTCTGCATCCACAAACAGCGGCATAACGCTCCTGTAAAAGACAGTACACATTCATGCACAGGCATTTAATGCATTCTGAGGCAAAAGTCCTTAACAAGGCATGCATACCCAAGGGAACATTTGAGTCGTCAAGTAGCATACATTTGTGGGAACATTTGAGTCATCAAGTGTTGCTTCAAAATCTGGATTATTTACTCTATCAAAATTTTGTATATAGTTTTCTGGGTTCAGGTCTGAACCTTCCAGGGTCTTTATCTGATGCTGGTACACTAAAAAGTTTATGTGATTTGTTGTATTTACATGTCTGAAAGCACAGTACTCTTAGAAAAAGTCGTAAAAACAAATTCCTTACTATATCTCTATAGTAGACCACATACTTGTTATCCCTAATCAAAGAAACTCTGCATTAAAACAAAAGAGACTGCTAAATTCTGTTCAGGATGTGACTTACAAAGTATATACATATCTTGTTTCAAAATACATATAACAGATTTTGCACACAGATGGCACATTTTCCTATGACAGAATGGCCGAATGTCGATCAAAATTTTTCACAAGCAAGAAATACATGCATATCATATATCCAAATACACACAAGCTGATTTTATCCAATACTTATATGTATTATGCTGGACAGGCACTCAAATACATAATCATTGCTTTATGTCATAATGCTGAATCCACACCATTGTTGCAGTCCAGCCTACCTGCAGCTTTGGCAGCAGTGATGAAGGAGGCTCTAGCATGAACAGAGGGGTGGGTGTTGTCCACAACAACACTTTTCCCTGCTTTCAAAGATTCCTTGGCTATCTGTCCATGATCAAAAGCAGAGATTTTGAGGAGACACAAGAACAGGATAGAATAAAACAAGACAAAAATCTGAAAACCAGTTGTCAAAATAAGGCCTGATCTTGTTGACTGAATTAATGTTATTTATAGTTCAGCTGACCCTCAGCTGCTGAGACACAAAGGCGCATACGTAATAAAGCCTTAACAGCATGGACCAAACATGAGAAAGTCCGCTGTTAGCACTATGCAACATAACATTAAGTTATTGCCAAAAGCAATCAAATCTGCTCTCAAGGCTTGGAACCACATTTGATGATTTCTGGTCTGAACAGTAATAAAGATCGTACACCAAAAGCTTGATCTTTTAAGTTTTGAACCATATACAATAAAGTCTGTCTCATACAGTTGGAAGCACATTTCACTACATCTTGTTTGACAGTAAAGACTATATCACATGACAAACAGTCAAGATCTTGCACCATAAAGTCTGATCTTGACCAGCCGCCATGGCAAAGTGGTTAGCGTCGCGGACGCCCGGCTGGGGGGTCATGGGTTCGATTCCCATCAGAGTCGTGTGGGATTTTTCTGCCCTGACCGGCTCCTATCCAGAGTTGAGTTTGCTACGGGCTCAGTCGGGAAAGATTGGGACCACACTGTCGAGTTTCATCCACTTAATGGATGCATGTCTGAGAGTGTTGCTTAAATTTCCTGACCAACACTGCAGATGTCTGTATCTCTCAGGCCCGGTTGACGCCAGGATATATTATGAAAGGAAGCATAGAGTACAGCCCTGTCATGCAGTCTCAGACCGAAATGAAAATCCATAGCGTCATCTTCATCATCCTCATTCTCATCGATCAGCTTAAAAAAAAAAAAAAATTTGTCTGGTCTTGATTTTAAAACAAATGAATTTCAGTCTGATCTGAAATGGTGGAACCACATTTCACAAAGTCTTGAGTAGAACAGTATGGGCTATGTCACATGACAATGTGTCCAGTCTTGAGTAGAACAGTATGGGCTATGTCACATGACAGTACGTCCAGCCTTGAGTAGAACAGTATGGGCTATGTCACATGACAGTACGTCCAGCCTTGAGTAGAACAGTATGGGCTATGTCACATGACAGTGTGTCCAGCCTTGAGTAGAACAGTATGGGCTATGTCACATGACAGTGTGTCCAGCCTTGAGTAGAACAGTATGGGCTATGTCACATGACAGTACGTCCAGCCTTGAGTAGAACAGTATGGGCTATGTCACATGACAGTACGTCCAGCCTTGAGTAGAACAGTATGGGCTATGTCACATGACAGTACGTCCAGCCTTGAGTAGAACAGTATGGGCTATGTCACATGACAGTACGTCCAGCCTTGAGTAGAACAGTATGGGCTATGTCACATGACAATGTGTCCAGCCTTGAGTAGAACAGTATGGGCTATGTCACATGACAATGTGTCCACACTTTCCAACGGACTGGACTGACTTACCAACTGCTATTTCGAAGATGTTTCACTGTCAGACATGTCATATAATATGCACAAAGCAAAACGTCTGTTCTAGCTCATTCCACTCCACACCCAGCTGAAGCATAAAATTATCTGTTGGTAAGATCAAACTATTTGGCAACTCTGTCCTTTTCTTTCAGCTTTCAATTGACATCAAGTCGCCTGAAATAGACATATCAGAAATGAAATTTCGATGCAAAGCAG
Organism: Conus betulinus; assembly: GCA_016801955.1. Lineage (NCBI taxonomy): Eukaryota > Metazoa > Mollusca > Gastropoda > Neogastropoda > Conidae > Conus > Conus betulinus. The sequence continues at coordinate 852,380 of JADBJO010000101.1, read as the reverse complement.
GCTTCCATGTGACTCATCAGAGCCGTTCATTAGCTCATGAAGCCAGTTTCATCAAAAACATTTTTCCCCCCATCCAGAACACATCATAAAATCAGAAAGACGAGGCAGACTGAAAAACTGTTTGGGACAAAAGCCATGTCACATAAAACAATGTGTTACAAAACGTGTTTCTACACTCGCCTCTGTTGTGGGATTACCATTTGATTTACACCAAAGCATTGTATTTATTTTCCTTTGTGTCAAAAAATGGAATTGTGATCTTTGAAACAGAAACTTTTCTTCTTTTCCACACTTAACAGAGTGGGAAACTACACAACAAAATATTCACGGTGACACTTATCAACTTTGCTGAAAAAAAAATCCATAATGATTTTCAATACATTCAATATGCATGAAACACTTCTCTCACAGACACACACAGGCAAGTGCACGCCAAATGGAAAATTCCAGTCCACAATTTCTTATGAACACAAGTTTTCTTTTTTTATTTCACTGACCTTGATACATTTTTCTGCAGTTCCAAGTGTGTCCCTGTTGACGGCGATATAACCGTGAGGTTCCAGAAATCTCTTCCTGAGTGTACTCTTCCCTGAGGCTGGGATCCCCACCATGACAATCATCTCCTTTCCCTGAAACATTCATCACCCGTACATTCCACTGTCACCTCTAGCAAACTTTCACCATCACATCCCAGCAAACATTTTTCTGTTTATTCCAACCTATCATACAATGTCAAGCTCACTTTTTCATTTTCATTCCAAACTGTCTTAAAATGTTAAGAGTCCTTAATTGCATTTATTCATTTTTCATCTATTAATCATAAATGGATATGTTTTGACATTTTTTTCACAAAGAAACAAAGGCAAATAACACAAACAGCAAACAAAAACTAACAACATGAACCAAAGAGAACTGCACATAAAAAGACAAACACGATTCTCTCTGACTTGACCATTATCTACCCATTCCCATTTTCAATTTCTCTTTCTCTTAGTTAGGAATCTTTCTCCTTAGTTGGGAAAGAACATCTCACTCTGCCATAAATGCAGGCACAGTTCTACAGCCAAATCCTTTTTGCTGTAATAACATAAAAACGGCAGACCACTCTGCTATATGTTGGTTACATTACTTTTATATAAAAGCCGCATAATTTCCAAAATATAAAAGCCACGATTTTGAAATTGGGAACAGATTTAATTCATTATCTTGTTCCAACGTACATTGAATTTCATTGGGATCGAATGAACGGTTGTTGATTTACAGACAATTAAACAGAGGATGGGTCGAAATCAAAGTTCGCAAAATCTGTTCAGTTCACAAAATCATTTCAATAGTGGGTGGCCCCGCCATTGGCGAGACATTCCACGCAGCGACTCCTCATCGAGTTGACCAGTGTTCTGATGACCCTCTGAGGGATTCTCTGCCATTCCAGTTGCAGCATTTGGAAGAGATCCTGGCGGTCTCTGGGAGGTGGATGGTTCTCCTTCACACGTCTCCCCAACTCATCCCACATATGCTCGATGGGATTGAGGTCGGGACTATACGCCGGGAAGATCATCCTGTTGATGCCGGCCTGCACAATGAAGTTTTCGGCCACCCGGGCCCTATGTGGCCGAGCATTGTCGTCTTGGAAGACTGCCATGGGTCCTATCCGTTGCATGGTCGGAACAACGAACGAAAGGCGCCAGGATTTCATCCCGATAGCGGATGCCTGTGAGATTTCCATCAATATGGTAGAGTAGAGTGGTGTCTTGTGGTGGAGGCTGAAGGCACCCCATACCATAACAGATCCTCCCCCCCCCCCAAAGGCCCCTGGTCTGGCGAACAGCTGCTGCATCAATGTAAACGTTCACCAACACGCCTCCAAACTCTAGTTCGGCCGTCATTGTGTTCAAGACTAAACCGCGACTCATCTGAAAAGAGGACCTGGGACCACTGTTGTTGGTTCCATCTCACATGACGATGGCAGAAAGCTCGGCGAGCCAGCCTATGGGCTGCTAGCAGTCGTGGTCGAACAGCTGGGTGACGTGATCTGAGGCCGAAGTGGTGAAGACGGTTTCGTATGGCTTGACGGCTGAGGATGGTGTTATTTGCCATACGAAGCTGCCTTTGGATGCTGGTGGAAGTGGTATCCCGCTGCAAATAGGGCCTGCCTCTCGATGAAACGATCTTCTCTGGGGGAGTAGTCTGCCTAGGCCGACCTGACCGTGGCCTCTCTTCAACGCTGTTGGTCGCCCTAAAACGCTGATTCAGTCTAACAATAACTGAATGATGCACACCAAGTCGTCGCGCCACTTCAGCCTTTGCAATGCCATCTTGTATCACGCAATCGCCCTGGTTTTGTCAAAGGTGCTAAGTTTTCTTCGTGTGTGGCATGGTGAGAAAAGGGCTGACAGTAACCAACCCCGCGCTTAAACAGCCAAAAGAAGGGGCATAAAACTCACTTGAGAGACTGCTCTTGCACGGGAAAAAAAGAATTTTTCATTTTACACATCTTGTGTCGCCAGCAAGCTTGATGCAAAACAGGCACAGTTAACGCAACTTTGCACTTTTTATCCCGCGCGGTAACGAGGTCACCAAGACCCCCGTGCGCACTACCAGTTGACACAGGCTGGATTACACACTGCTGTGTGAGATTCCATCATTGGTTGCCGCATAACAAAAAAAAAAAATGTTTTTTTTGAAGGGATGAATCAACCCCCTGTGTGCAAAGGCCTGTGCTTAACTTTATGTGACTAGTATATATCTACCTTCTTGTGGTACTCTTGCTTGGCTGCTGGCTTTTTGGCATCAGCAGGAAGTCAAGTGGGTTGACAGAGCCCCAGTCAAATTTTGCAGCTGCCTCGTTCAGAAAAAATTCTTCAGGTGTATAGAATCCTGGGAACAAAGACATACAATTTAGAAACTAAGCTCATGAATGATAGATTTCATGTTTTCAAACAATTCTCAAGAATTATTAGTAAAATGTACTGAAAAGTTTTCCAGAATAGACATTTATTATCATGCAATAATTAAATGCAAAAATTTTGTGTTTATGGGAAAGCTGTAATTTGACACAATGCTTGGCCAGAATGCTGTCAAAATATGTAACTGACACAGGTTTTTCAGTCAGAATGAAAGAGAAACAAGTGACACATGACACTTGCATAAACATTTGCAAGAAACGGAACGTTTGTAGATTATTAAAAACATTCATCACTTTGACAACAAACTTATCATAAGCAGGGTAGTTAGGTAAATGCACACGCATGTACCTGCACTAACACTCATGTACTGTGAGGAAAACTACATTTTGCACATACCAATTCCAATATTGGCAGCAAACATCCGATCACTGCAGGAGAAATCTTTGGGTTTGTCCTTGGCCCATCCTTTAGCCCGACCAGCTGCATCTCCAACATAATAACTCTCTTTCTTGTTCACCTGTAAATGAAGATTTTTTTTTCCCCAAAACTGACTGAATACAATACTATTCAAAAAAGGACCCATAACCACCACAGTGGCTGTGTGTGGTGTAGTCAAATTGAGCAGCATAGAAGTAATGCCACAGAGGCAGCAGATCAAGAATATCAAAATAGATTAACAAAAATAAACACTATAAATAGCAGTATAATTAAAATGAAAACTTTCAAAAAGAAATGTTCACCAATTTGTATGTCTGCACAGATGAAGAAATGTAAGTGATTGTATTTCTCAAACTGACTGCATGCACAAACATGCTGCATGTGTGATTGTATCTCTCAAACTGACTGCATGCACAAACATGCTGCATGTGCCTATGCGACAGGAACATTGACTGCATGCACAAACATGCTGCATGTGCCTATGCGACAGGAACAATGACTACAAGCACAAACATGCTGCATGTGCCTATGCGACAGGAACAATGACTGCATGCACAAACATGCTGCATGTGCCAATGCGACAGGAATACTGCATGCACAAACATGCTGCATGTGCCTATGTGACAGGGACATTGATTTGGCCAATCTTAAATCATTCACAGCAAAGGAAGTGTATTGGTCTACACAGCCACAAGAATGCAGCTCAAGCTAAGCAACTAACCAGGTCAATTGGGATGCATCACCCATGCTAAAACTTGACCAAAGGAGCCCTTACCTACGTCCGAGTACTTTCATTTGACAAACGTAAAATTTATATAGCTATATAACCATATCAATCTATCCACCTATTTAGAATACACATATATAGATAAATAGATAGATACATGGACAGATAGATAGATGCAGATAATAATAATAATGATGAACATTTTTATGTGCACATTTCTCTGTTGAACAGAGCACGCGGCCCATTACAAATTCCATATATATAAACAATTAAAGCAATAAGAGACAACGTATACACACCCACAAACCACCACACACACACACGCACACACATACCTACATACAGAGATGTGTGTGTATGAGTGTGTGTGCGTGTGGGAAAAGAGAGAGGGGGGGGGGGGGGGGACAGATGAATAAAATATACATAAGCAAATATACGTAAGCAAAACGTCAAGAGGTGGGCATGCGCATATGCATATCTGAGTGAATTTGGAAAAGTCTTGAGGCAAAATAAGTTGTAAGTTGTACAGTGCTTGCTCTTTTCTGACTCCTTTTGCTTGTCTTTGTTGTTATGTTACCATAGTCATTTCCCGTTCCTCTTCACTCACCACAACATTCTGGTTACACTGGTCCACAAAGAAATCCCACATGCAGCTGGATGGCTTGCGGAAGTGGCTGTTGCCAGTGCTGATCAACACCTGCTCCAGCAAAGATCAATGTTCAGTTTCAGTCGATGAAATTTTAGTGTGTAGTATGCTCCTTACCCACCCACTCTCCCCCTCCTTCCTTCCAGCAATCACTCATCCTATTCCCTTCTCCAGCACCTTACCCACCCACCCTCCCCCTCCTTCCCCCTCCTCACTCCTCCCCTTCTCCAGCAATCACTCATCCTATTCCCTTCTCCAGCACCTAACCCGGTCTGTCTTCAGTACCCATTACAAAATACCCTCATCTTCAACACAAAAATATCTCAAATTATCTGATGGACCTGATCCCTTTAATTGACATAAAACTCCTCCTTGTGAAATCCACTGCATACATTTACGTCTTAATCATCTTCCTGCATTCAGACTGAAACTGAAATAAAAACTCATCTACTTCCAACTGTTCTGACACTTTTCCTGTGAAACCCTTTTCAGGGTTCAGAGAAAGCCTCATCAAACAAAGGCAGGGTGTGTGAAGCTTTCTGATATATATGCATCTTTCACACAGAATGCTTGATGCTGAATGAGTTTTGCTCTGGTGGATGAGAAACAGAAATATTTCCAAATGTGTGATTCTGTCCATCCTTGTGCTTGAGTGTTTGTCTCTGTACTGTCTTTCCTATGATTCATTATCCTAAAATAATATGTTATGATGTACTAGCACACAATAAGCTCTGATGTGAACAACTCATTTTCAGGGCCTTTTATACAGATGCTCACTTGCACTGGAATGCCCAGTTCTTTGATGATGGCTTCAATCTTGTCCTTGACCGTCTCTGGTTTGACCTTGTCTTTTTCAATGCCTGCCTGGTTTGTGAAGAAGGCCACTCGATAACCATCCTTGTGAAGCTTCCGCAGTTTTTCTGGGACACACTCTTCCCACCATTCCCAATCATTGGAGCCTGTAACAGAAACCACTAGAAAGATTACAGTCATCATCACTTTCTTTATGGTTGTTTCAGGTGTAAAAAGATATATAAACTCATTCCACATATGTAATACACAGAATATATGCATATACACATTTTAGTTTGCATGTTATGTGCTCGCTCTCTCTCTCTCTCTCTCTCTCTCTCTCTCTCTCTCTCTCTCTCTCTCTCTTGCTCGCTCGCTCTTCTCTCTCTCTCTCACACGCACACACACACAAAACACATGCTTGCACACTCAGATAATGAGAGCGCAAGTGATCTGGCTGTCTGTTCAGAGAAGAGACCAGTTTGTCATGATGGTGGGATGCTGCTGTAATGGGATATTGCTTAATTAAGCACGTCTGGCTTAGCAGAACTCACTTTACAAGACTTTGCTCCACTGCATATTTAAGTAAAGCTGCACTACACATGTGCACACTTCTTCCTCAAGTAGTAAACACTGTCAACATTACAGGGGAAGAAAGAAGTGAAGACTTTAGATATTTGGGCTTCGGGTGATTAGATATCTGCTGCCCCCTCCCTCCCCCCCCCCCCCCCCAACCTTTCGTCTCTGACATCCCCCCCCCCCCCCCCCCCCACTCACCCCCCCAACCCTTTACGCACACTCTATACAACACCAAATGGCCGCATTTGCATCCACAGTTACAGGTGTATTTGGGCTTTTTAGAATTTCACACACACACACACACACACACACACACACACACACACCCTGGAAGGTCAAAAGGCTACAACTGTGTCCACAGTGGCGGGTTTAGATAGGCCTTTTACTGTTCCATCACACACATGCACGCATGTACGCACGCATGCAGGCACGCACACACAGTAGATCCATACATCAAATACAGACTATAATTCTTCCCCTCATAATAACGCCTAAATATTTCTATTGAGTCTTTTGAAGTAAGAGAGAAATGTGTCACTGAAAGGGAATGATCTTCGAGCTGCTGTGGTTGTTCTTTTCTTCTTTATCTATGGAGAAAACGACTCCACTACCTCAACAGCGCAAATACAGTTATGGTCAGGTTTGGGGTCAGAATTGGGTTAGATTAGACTAGATTTTGCATTAAAGTTTCGTATCTGTTTAGGGTTGAACATTCTAGAGTGAAGAGCCTCCTGGGTCTCTTATCAAAGTTCCTATCTCTACAGCATATAACATGTCGCTGCCATGAATTACGAATAGTCTATGGTACGGTGGATTGCTCCAGAACCCCATCCTCACCACATTGCCTATCTTCTCCCAAACACAATGCTCTCCCCATAGCCACGCTCCCCCATGCCCCTCTCTGCCATTGCCAGTCTTTGATTCCCAGCTTACTCTTAGAAACTCTAGAAAAATACACAGGTCAGACTGATTAAGAATCACAAACTTATATTGCCTCAATGATCAAATATCTGAGAATAGGCTTAAGATCATCAAACTAGTGGTACAAATTTGGATCGACTAATGGTCACTTCAAGATGTGCAGATGAGAATTAAAACACTCAGTAATTTGCTTACATGATGTAAGACTTTACTTAATGTGCTGATTAAGTGCTTCAAATTTGAAAAAATAATCTCAACACCTGCAGCTGATGAGTAATACTTTTTTTTTTAACCCGAGTCATTTTGTTGATGATACAAAAGTTTACACCCCCACAGAGTCAGTTAATAATTCCACTGAATTACAGAAGAGTATTGATGAAGTATTTGCAGGGACAAATGTCTCGCAGATTAAATTTAACAATATGAAGTATAAAGTTCTTGCAGGTAAAAATAATCCTAGGTATGATTATTATATGGAAGGTGTACTGCTTGAAGAGACTAATGTTGAAAAAGATCTAGGAGTGATAACAGATCCTAATTTATCATTTGATGAACATGTTAATGAAACCATTAAAAGAGCAAATAGACTAGCAGGGATGGCAGTAGGCAATATTCAGTGCAACAATAGTGAAGTAATGGTTCCATTATTTAAAACATTAGTCAGGCCTGTTATTGAATATGGTGATGCTGTGTGGACAACAAATTTGAAAAAACACAGTAATCCCATCGAAGATATTCAGAGATTTACAAAAAAGGTTAGTGGTCTGCAGAAGTATTCATATGAACAAAGGCTTCAGTTTTTAAGATGACCAAGTTTGGAAGACAGGCGCTTATGTGGTGACATGATTGAAACTTACAAACTTACACATGGTTTTTATGATATTAAAACCACTGGCACACTATCTACAGCTAGAGGGCACCTGTTCAAACTAACAAAAAAAAAAAACTAAAACTCAAAAACTGCAAACTTTTTCACTAGCAGAATTGTTGATACTTGGAATAACTTGCCAGTCAATGTAATTGGAGCAGAAACTGTTAACACTTTCAAAAACTGTCTTGATAAACACTGGATACACCTTATATTTCAAACAAATATTGACTTAGTTGCAAAGTGAGTCAGCTGCAGGCGGAAATCTAAACAAATCTTAAATAAACGTTAGCAAACCGCCACGAGAACAAAACCACATGACAAAAACACGACACATTTCAACCTCTTAGGTCTTCTTCAGGCAAGACACAAACAAATAGGACAAAGAAAATGAACAAATTTGGTACTTAGCTTAGATCTCTTCACTCTTCAGCGCAAGGTTGGCAGGCGTTGAATCCGTTTGTTGTCCTATTTTTTGTGTCTTGCCTGAAAAGACCTAAGAGGTCGAAACGCGTCATCCACGTTTCTCTTGGCGGTTCTCTTACATTTATTTAAGGAATATTGACTTGCACCGATTCAAAATTCTTAAAACCACGCATGTGCTTTATGATAGTGCGTGAAAGACCAAAATATTTTTTGCAAATCCCTATACTTATCTACATTGCGCAGGCTTAAGGTTGCAAATGCCTGAGATGCCACCGATATGATATGATGTAACTGACAGAAGAAGTAGATTTTTTGCCTCTTTCGTTGACGGAAAGATTCCGTCAATAATCTTCTCTTACGGGGATAAATGTGGATATTGCCATGTAAGTTACTGTTTTTCTTTTCTCTTTGTCATGACATGAAAACAAAAAATAAACAAAATTCAGTCATGTTTATGACATGAAAACAAACAAACGAACAAAAAAAACGAAATTTTAAATGTGCAGGCATGTTTTATATTGTTGAAAAGTAATTTTAATTTTCAGTGTCACGTTTGTAACTATAAATATGTATGTCTTAACTTTTGGGGCAGCGGTCACAAATGTAATTTCTCTTGTAACGAGAGATAGTAAAGTTTCTGAATCTGAACTGTAAACAAGAAATAACGGACAAGTACGGTAACTCTTTCTCCCATTAATTGATAACAAGCCCATTACAAAATCAATTACAAAATCAGTCTTGAGACACATAGTATTTTGCGTGCCATGCAGTCTGACTTACCAGTGGCAAATTTTCGGCCACTGGCCGTCTTAATGACTGTGAAGTCGATGTCGAAACCGGCCACTTTGCTTCGGCCTTCCAAATCGTCGGAACTGAGCAGCAGTAGAGGGCACACCCCTCTCAAAGGTTTTCCTTCCGCACTCCATCGTAATCCGTCGTCCAAGTCCGTTTCCCCTCGTGCTTTCTTCGCTCGCTGTGCTGTGTTGTCCACGGCTTTGCGCTTTGGCCGACCACTCATAGTAAAACAATTATTTTCACTTTAGTGGAACAAGTGCAACTGCAGTCTAATAATTTGTGTGCACTGCGTCCAAGCTCTCAACTACTGTTCCCTCACTGTTTACTTCGTTCGGAGCCAAGAATGCCAACTCCGTCACAGCCAGTCAGGCCCAAGCCTACCAGCGATTTAAATCTCTGGGCCTGCTCACTGTGATCATACACCTAAGCTGAATTATTGTTCTGTTGGGTGCATGCGATGTAGAATATCTGTCAGAATGTCAATGGGTGTGCAGACTTGCTCTGGTCTACGTGCAGTTCGGTGGCTGGATATGAATGCACCAACCCGATATTTATAGGTATATAGCACACGATTGGGTAAGTCGCGTGACAAGTTTGAGCAAGTTGAGGCCGGTCGCGTGACGTCACTGCGTAAACAAACCTCGTGTTTCGAATCCCTGTCTTTAAAAAATACCAATATTCCATTACCGATCAAAAGTTTTAATTACAGTTATAATTACTCAAATCAGGGAACATGATATGAGCTGATCGTATGTAGCACAGGTTACAAGTTTTTCGAAAGTTTGGTACGAAATGTAGCTCCTCACGGCGCTACGTTTAGCCCTAGTTTTTGTCTTCCTGGTTTTCTACTGATAGTTTAAGTTGTAGTTCTTCTTCTTCTGGTCCTGAGTTGTCCATGTTCTGGTCGAAGTGGTTGAAACCCCCTATTTCATGGCGAACAAAATTAGTATGTTCACTGAATGTTGCCAAGCAAAATAAGGATGAAAGCATAAGTTGTGGAATGGGTGGGGGGTGATCTTTCCAGCCAGTAAATCAAGTCGTCAAGAACAGTAACTTAGCCAGGATGTACCAGATGCTTCGCGGAGTAGGTGTTGGCCATTACCCCGATAGGCTGTAAGATCTTAGTTAAGTGTCCAACAAGTGTGGTAACAACGTCTTTGAAAATTGCCTCTGGCCCGTAGAACGTAGTCACACCCTTCTACAGTCGTCCGAGCGCATAGCTCCTATTCGTCTTGTGCACAAAATACTTGCACTTGAGAAGGACTGAACTGGTTCAAAAGCAAATAAAGAATTATACACCTGTGATTATATGGCATTGTGTTCTGTTGTGGCGCATCGAATTGCTCTGAACTGTATAATAACTTCATCTTTGCTGATTTGTCTGTGCAAAATCCCAGGTGCTCTTGCTGAGCAGAATGCAATATCCTAGCATAACTCAAGATACCTTTTTTTTTTCTTACTGCGAGTTGTCTTCTTCTTTTGAAACCGGGTTATTTATTTATTTATTTATTATGTATTTATTTAAACAAGATTTAGTCAGAGAAAACTCTGCTAAGGAAGAAAATTGACTACACGGCTACTGAGAAAAAAAATAGTCGGTGCATCCCCTCTGCCCGGCCTCGGGGAAAAAATCCATTTGATTTTTTTGTTTTTTAAATGAAAACTGTTTCTTGTATCACCCCCTCCCAATCTACCTCCCTGCCCCCTTCCCCTTGTTGATCTGATTTTCAAAAACAAAGTAGATAAAAAGTGGGTGGGGGCAGAGAAATGGGAGGGTATTTGGTGGAGAGGGGAAGGAGATAGACAGTCAAGTGATGGCAGACTGACTAGTTGCAGTTTACAGCTTGCTGTCATTGGTGTGGACATCACCATTTGTTGCACCTGGTTTGTACTGTATAACTTCATAACCTGATCAACACACCGACACTTGCAGAGATTTCACTTCGGGCCTTAGTTGTTCCCAGACCAGCCGAAGACGGTGATCATGATGTTGGGTGTGGCAACATCAACATTGGTGTATCCATACTATGTGTAATAGATATTGGTAACCTTTATCATGTCACGTTGACTGATAAACTTTCTGTTCATACCACTATATGTCATATTCAGTGGAATTCACCACCAGGCAGAAGATACCCTAACGCCAGCTTTACAAGGCAGCCATCGAAAAGTATCATTGGATAATCGGAAAAGCTGGAAACAGTACCATGATTGAAGAAATACTGAAGTGACACCCAAAAAATCCAGTCTAAACTGTAGAAAGAAGAAAAATCCTTATCAATGATAATGACTGGGACTATCACTCCGGGCTCCCAAGCGATCTACCCAGAGGTAAGTTCTATTCCCAATCAGTTGTTTCCAGTGCCAGACACTCTCCTCCCTTTCCCCCCATTCCCGGTTTCCCCCTGCTTCATCTCCCACTCCCCACATCCTCTCCCAGGGTTGGCTTGGCATACCTTTGGCTTACACTTGCCCTTCTGATTCTGCGGACGTACTTGTTCACGGCAGAAGAGTGGATGAGACGGGGAGCTGAGCTGGTCGGGTCTGACGCCTCCTAAATATGAATAGGTATAGCCCTCCTCTACACGGACATAGCTGCTGGGAGATGGCATTATAAACACAGAAGGCGCCTAGGTTGCAGATGGACATAGGGCGGTGCGGCCTGTAGCTTCCTCGTATCAGCAGTGACGACGGGTCTAGCCTGTGTCGCCAGGTGACACCTCTTGAGGCTGTGGGGCAGTTTGGCAACGAGACGCTCCCATTCTGTGACAGCATCGTGGCCTGCATGACCAGGAGCGCCCTCCCTTTGCGGAAGGGAGTGGTGAGAATATCCCTTACAGACTTGGAGTGAACATGAATTTTCACGCTGTGGCTTGGCGATTTCTGTTCTCTACATTTCCTGAGTCGGCCTCATCCGGCATAGGACCGTTGCCACTCAGCACGAAGACGGCTGCCCGGTAGCCCTGACGACGGCCTTGGAGAGAGGGGCAGAAGGAAGACACCATTATCACGACTGACTACAAAAAAAGGAAGCATAGACTACCTACGAACGACAATGTGACCCAGGCTCCTGCCTGAGGAGACAACTCTGGGTGCCCCCTCCCAACCCAAATGTAAATCTTCAACCAATCCTGCCGGCTTCACAGTCCGCCAGACAACTGACTGCACGTGCTGCAGCTTGCTGCAGCACACAACTTGTTCCTAATAGCATTTGCTGTGGAGACGTTAACCTCAACCATCCAGTCTCCTTTGAACCAGACTGACCGTTTCCCACCCAGTTCAAAAATCACTCCCCATGGAGTGATTTGAGGCATGATCTGGAAGCACGTGCCCAAACTTACCCGCCGAATGGGCGGGGGCAGTGCAAAATAAATGGGGGAGGGGGGGGGGGGGGGGGGGGGAAGAAGAGACACCAATATAACCAAACCAAAAGCACAAGAAGATGGGAAGCAAAAATGTGTAGACAATTCTTGAGAGCCAGCATAATTCTAACCTGCAACACGTTATTCCAAATTTAGTGTACTACCACAGAGCCTACCATCAGGTACCAAGTATCCACCATGATTTATCCCGGCAGACGTGATAAATGCAAGCAAAATGGCTGCCGGGCAGAGGACAGTCGGAGGCTTTCGTGATTTTTATCTCAGCAGACGTGATAAATGCAAGCAAATGCCCGCCAGGCAGAGGGCAGTCGGAAACTATTATCAACATAACTGCCGGCCCATCATCATCGTGGTCACGATGTCAATTGTCCGTCACAGCAATCAGTCTCTTGGTCAATATCGTCTCAACTCAGACCTAGATAATTCAGGCACTTAAAATCGTTTAAACTGGAAACGACGAATCCAAGCAATTCAGTCACTTAAAATAATTCAGTGTAATGAAACTAGAAACGAGATATGAAATTGAGTTCAGCAGCATAATGTGCCTGGTTTATGCGTTGACAACGATTGCCATCAGCAACGGTCAGTTTGGAAAGCTGTGAGGAGGCACTGAAAAACTGAGCGATAAACAGTGAGACCGACATCTGTTAATGGATGCTGCTTGACGTTACAGCCTCATTACTTGTTTGGAGCCCCAAGACCAGCATCCTACTGACGATAGTAGATCCAAAATAAAAGGGGGAAGGGTGACAATCGGATGTTTCCTCTGCCAAGGACGCTGGGTTACCGCGTTCAGTGATTTGTTTCCTCCACCATGGATTTTCCCGATCTCTACATATGTGATTCGTAGGTCTGTCAGAAAGACTGCATACATTTTTTTTAAAAACAAGGGTAGAACTGGTTTTAACGACATCATCATCGTTCAGGGTTCTAACGATCATTCTTTTCGTACTTTTTAGCAACATTTTCCCTAAATTCTGATAGGCTCTTTAAGAATGATTGTGATGATTTTAATCATGTGAGAAGTGAACCCAGTGACCTCAGAAAGCAACGTTCAGAACCACATCTAAAAAGAACCAGAACCACATCTAAAAAGCAACGCTCAGCCCCTCTGAACCAGAACCAACATCTAAAAAGCAACGCTCAGCCTGTCTGAACCAGAAAACCACATCTAAAAAGCAACGCTCAGCCTGTCTGAACCAGAACCACATCTAAAAAGCAACGCTTAGCCTGTCTGAACCAGAACCACATCTAAAAAGCAACGCTCAGCCTGTCTGAACCAGAACCACATCTAAAAAGCAATGTTCGGCGGCCTGTCTGATCTCGAGCTGGCTGGCAGTCTGGATGCTATGGTGAAACTCAGATGAATCTATAACTGTGGATTTTTTCTTTTTTTTTTTTTTTAAGTGTCATCTATCTTATGCATCACAGGTTTCTTCGAAAAAACTGGGCCGCTATGGTGTCTGGAACGGCATATGGGTGGGAAATCTTTCAGCTGAGCAGAAAAAGAGTAGACTGTGCTGGATGGAATGTATCATCTGACCAGGCATCTATCATGAATAATATTCTACAAGATATTTGTCTTGATTCTCTGCTCTTTCTTATTTTCATCGTTGGCCTTTCAGAAAGAACTCCACTTCAAAGTGTGAGCTTTTGCCGATAAGTGCATTGTTAATGAATGGAGACATCAGCAACAAGGAAGACTGAAGTCCCCTGCGTGATCTTAACTGGAAAGGTATTTGGGGCATAGTCCGTATTTTATGAGCAAGTTGTTGTAACGTAATGATCTGCTGTAGATCACATACACCATGATTACCTCTCAAAGGATGTACGCCCGCGCATCCTACGGCATCAGCTCAGTGTAGGTCGCCTTGGAAAGGACGAATTGTCGCCAACGATCTTAAGATCTGGCGGCGTGGGCAGCATCATGAAGAAGGCAAATAATATGCCAGGCACCTGAAAACCGCGAATCAGAAAATCAAATCAGAGCCGTACCTAACCATAATTAATTACTTAATACTTCATCTACTCCAAACACCGCAAGTCAGATCCATCAGAAGAGCACGTACATGTTGGGAAAAAAAAAAGTCACTAAGGACATGTATGAGAGCAGCATCACATTGTGAAACTGACTCAATTCACTTAAGCTCTTTGCCCCTAATAAAGGAGCGTAGGTCACCGACGACAACTCTCATCTAAAAGTCGGTTCTTTGCTGTGCTCCTGCCTCTGTTCCAGCTGATCCAGTTCCCTCCAGCTGAGCATCACTGGTTCTTGTCTCAGTCTCCAGCTGATTCTGGGCGGTCTCCTCTTTCTTCTCCCATGTGGCTTCCAGGGCAGAGCCTGATGGGTAGCGCGCCGGGTGCTGCGTTCCTGAGGCGCTTCCTATCCAGCTCGCTTCCTCCTCAGGGATATGCGCGGTGACTGGCTACTGTCCCATCCTTTACCACAGCTCTTCGTTGCCAAGATTTTCCAACGGCGGCACCAGATAATAAACATGCGCCCAGACAGGTGTTCTGAAAGTCTGTATGTCCTACTACTGCATTGCTTTTGTCTCTTTCCCAACCAATCATGGCCATATACCAGGGCAGATCCAACCACTGGAGTCGCGGTTTTGTGGGTCCTAGAAGACCAGCTTTCTACAGCAATGAGTGAACTGACATTACTCATGCTTGCTATCCTGGCTGACAGATGGCCAACCATTGGTACACAGATTATCTTGGTTGACCTTGAGCGACTGTCTACCTGCTGTGACTGAAGAGTGGTCGTGATATTTGTCTCCATGATGCATCTGTTTTCCAGCCAGTGTTGCTTCTGAGCATGTCACCTAGCTGTGACATTGCTCCTATGAAGGGTGTGTGTAAATCTAACTGGAACACAACAGAAACCACTGGATGATGTAGTCCAACGCAAGTTGCTTCACCATTGGTCCACGTACAACAGAGACGCAAGACTGAAGAACACAATCTTCACAACAAATTCAAACACAAACACAGATGCGACAAGGAGTTATATTTGATATAAAATAAGAAACTTATGACGGGTTCGTTTGTGAGTAAACAATTTATTGGACACACTATGCAACCTGGGGGAACTCTATTTCGGGCAATTGTTGTTCTATATACTGTTACGCACAACAGGTGCAAAAAGGAGACTCAAATATACTGCACCATTTATCTGCACTCAGCGTCAACATAGGACCATTGTTTGACTGGCGAGGAGCTGGGAGACACCGGGTTCCTGCACAACAGTCGGAAATACACATCATTACCAGAGGATGAAACAGGAAAGGAGTGGCGTGAGGAAGATTCGACGTATCGAGGTGGATGATTGGGATGAGGTGTGGAGTTTGATATGAGGTATTGTGAGACGATCGACATTGTATGTGCGCAATGTTATGGAGTGGATTTGTTTGTGGTCGGTGGACTTCTTGATTTTGAGGCCTTGTATTCGAACATGCCGTTGGGATTTGAGTGTTTGTTAGAGAGGCCGGACTTTGAAGCGGGAGGTTGCGGACGTGGAGATTTGTTAGCTGAGGCTGCGAGTAGAGTGTTTTTGATTGAGGAGTGGAACGTCTGAGTTGTGAGGGGAGAGAGCTTGTGCCTTGGTTCTGGAAAATTGCTGAGGAGGGGAAGGGTGGGGTAGGGAGAAACTGGGAGGGGGTGATATTAGGAAAATAGAACAATGCTCTGATCGCACTTGTTTAATCCAGTCTCGCCAATCCTCTCTAGTACGTGGACTACAACATCTAAGTGAAATGAAAACAAGGTAAAGAAAGCAAAAAGCAGACAAGCGGGGGGGGGTGGGGCGGTTTCGTATTGCCAATTTCATAAGGAACATCAAGATGGGAAATCAGAAGAAAAATTGAAGAGGAAAGAAAGGGGGGAAAACAAAAAAAAAGAAGAGGAAATCAGAACATAATAATACGGATAAAAGAGGAAGAAGAGGAGTGGATCTTCGGTTGTGGCACATCAGGTGGCGGTGGGTGGTGGTGTGGGAGGTGGCTGTGGGGTGGGAACGGGGTTTTAGGGGTTGTGTGGGCGGTGAGGAGAATTGATAACATAGTATAGTAGTTGGGTCTTATAATGAGTACAACAATTATAGTATAAAAAGATGACAGTAAAAATGAAATATGTACAAAGTACTACAGAATTTGGAACACACTCACACGCACGCATGCACCGCACGCACGCAGAGATGAGAGAGAGAGGGGTTGGTGGGGAGAGGGGGGAGGGAGAGAGAGAGGCATGTTGGAGAAGATGATCTTTTTTTCACGAGGTAACCGATACTAAGCGAATTAACACCCTCCACGTCTCTCTCTCTCTCGTCTCTCCGCTCTCTCTCCTCTCTCTCTCTCCATCCCTCCCCTCCTCCACTCTCTTCTCCTCCCCCACTCTCTCCATCTCTCTCGTACTTCCTCCTCTCTCCTCCCTCGTCTCCTCTCACCCCGATCTCGTCCTCACCCCTCACTCACTCCCCCCTCGTCACTTCCCCTCTCCGTCTCTCTTCCCTTCTCTCTCTCGCACTCACTCACTCACTCACTACACACACACACACACACACACCACACACAAACCACACACACACACACACACACACACACACAGCCCACACACAGCACACTGACCCCTACCGAGAGAGACAAGACAATACAAAATTCCTTTATTTACGAGGCTGATTAGGCACTGATGTGCTTTTTTTACATCCAATCCTCGCCTCTGGTAGAGTCACCAGTCAACAGACACTCTGGAATGAGGCCACAAAAAAGCATGCGAAAGTGACTAGGCAGATACTAGTACGATATGAATTAAAATTATAATTTAAATTAACACAAAATTAAATGAGAGGGATAGAGAGAGGTTGAGAGTCGAGTTGAGAGGGATGGAGAGAGGAGAGTGAGAGGGGGAGAGAGACGCGGCACGCAGAGCGAAAGGAGTTGCAGGGAAGGGCCGAGCTGATTGAGGAGATGTGGAACGATGAGCTTCGCCTGAGGCGAGTGGTGAGCAGGAGAGAGAGCAGAAGAGAGAGAGAGACGAGGAGAGGGAATAGGACTGCCTGGGGATTGGCTGAGGGAGGGAGGAGGGAGTGGAGAAAGCGGCGAGCAGTGGTAGTGCTGGGAAAGCTGTTTAAACACAATCTGACAACAAACAAAGAGAATTAGAAACCCAAGGAGACGCAAGGCAATCGATTGTGAAGAACCTTAGAGAAAAAGAAGAAGAAGGAAGATAAAAGCACCAAATGGAGGGGGGAAAAGCATAATGACTTATAGCCAAGCAAACGTGGTAGCGGTAGCCCCCCTTAGGGGGGGGGGGGGGTGGTCTCATATAGATGTATAACTCAAGTACTTCAGGAGGACGTTCGATTTGGGGGCGGGAAGCGAGAGACGATTGCCGTTTGTTGATTGAGATTGACGAAGATCTGCGGAGGGAGAGACTTGGAGAGAGCTGTGACAGAACGCGCGACCGAAACGAAACTAGAAAACAAAAATGTTTATTTTTACCAGGCGGGTAAGCATGATAAGCAAATTGAGAGATTTTTTTACCACAGACCGGGCTGGGTGAGACGGACGAGTACCGAGAGTTGGTGGATTGACCCGGAGAGAGCAGCCGAAGAGCAGATGTGTTTTGGTTGTGCGTGCAGACTGAGGTTTGAGCCGGGTAGGATGAGAGATGCGGGGAGGGATGCCCGATGAGAGAGACGAGGGAGAGAGAGGGAGGGCTGAGAGGAGATCGTTGAGAGTCGTGTTAGAGGGATGGAGAGAGGATTTGAGAGAGAGCCGGAGGAGAAATAGAGAGTGAGGATCGCACGATTGCCAAGAGAGAGAGTCTCTCCCGAGGTGGAGAGGGGAGGCCGAGGATGTATTGCAGAGATTGGATTGAGAGGAGAGTGGCGTTGAGGAGAGAATGAGAGAATGCTTGAGGGAGGCCTGATGTAGTGGAAGAATTAGAGATTTAGTGTGAAGGGGATGGTTGGCAGGAGTAGTGTAGAGAGACGAGATGGAAGAGCGCCTTGGAGGTGAGAGAGAGACGTGACGAGAGATGAGAAAAACGAGACAGAGGGAGTTAGGAAGAGAGGAGGAGAGCGAGGTCTACACATGAAGACGAGAGAACGAACGATTTACGTATAGGGATTTTTTGGTGAGAGAGAGATGAGGAGATGAACCGGAGTAGTGATTGTGGAGTGAGAGATGGAGAAGTGAGAACGAACGGTGAGGAGGGATGGACAGGTTTGAGACGTGAGGAATGAGACGGAGAGGAGGGAGGGGGAGAGAGCAGGAGCGATGGGGGCTGAGAGAGGAGATGAGTGAGCAGAGATGCTGAGGTGAGGCCATGACAGCTTTGTTCTGAGAGGAGACGTGGATGAGGGCTGGTGGCGAGGAGGGAGAGGAGAGAGGGAGGTTAGACGAGTGAGGTGATGAAGATTGGATTTTGTGAACGGGGGGGAGAACAAGGATTGAGTGAGAGTGAGCCGATGGAGCCGAGTGACGGGAGAGTGTGAGGAGAGGAGGAGAGGAGACGCTTTTTCTTTGTTATTAGGAGGGAGAGGAGATTTGTTTGGAAGTTTTCTGTTTTTTGAGGTGGGTGTATGAGAGGTTTTGGAGGAGTTTTGTTGGAGGCGGCGGATGAGAGTTGAGACGAGGAAGGTTTCCCGAGCATGAGGAGAGGAGGTGATTCAAGGAGGATTGAGGGAGGATGTGGGAGAGTGGATGAGGAGAGAAGACCGACGAGGAGGTTATTCGAGATTGAGGGGGGGCGAGAGGGATGTAGAGAGACGGAGTTGAGCACGTGATAGGCGCAGATGAGAAGAAGGGGTGATGAGGAAGGCTCCCTTGCCGTTGAGGAGCCCCGCTCCGGGGAGCGGAGCCCTTGCGGGGAGAGGAAGATGTGAGGAGAGGGATGAGAGCGAAGAGAGGATGCAGGGAGAGAAGGGCGCCGAGGAGTGACGGAAGCGGGTAGAAAGAAGGAGGTTTGGTTGAGGAGCCGTTTAGAGGAGTGAGAGAGAAGAGGGGGATGAGGAGAGTGGATGGAGGGGAAGTGAGGAGACACGTCGGAGGTGATTGAGAAGGAGTAGAGGTGCGGGAGAGAGGGAGAGAGGAGGATGAGAAGGAGAGAGAGAAGGAGAGAGGAGGAGAGAGACGGGGAGGAGAGGGAGTGATAGAAGGATATGGAAGGATGGGGTTAGGAGACCGAGATTGGAGAGTTGAGGAGGGGAGAGAGATGGGAGGAGAGAGAGTGTTCGATTTGAGTACTTCGAGAGATGAGAGAGCAGTGGAGTGTGAGGATGAGATGAGAGTTTTGAGATGGTATGAATTGATGATGGACGAGGTAGAGAGAGGAGATTGAGCAGAGAGCGAAGCAATGATAGAGACGAACCGATACGAACGCCTTTTATTGTGACAGGGTAATAGTGGATAAGAAGTGAGCATGATTTTTCCCCCAGCCTGCCGGGGTGTGAGAGATGCGGAGAGAGAGAGAGAGAGGAGATGAGCGAGAGAGGGTTGAGGATACGGAGGGAGAGGAGGGAGAAGAGAGGACCGATGGAGGAGGTGGAGAGAGAGGAGGTTCTGAGGGAGAGAGCGAGAGTGCCCATATTAAGGAAGCAGAATACAACGGATATAACGGAGCCCATGGACAAGAGGCAGGACCGAAGGTGGTAGTAGGAAAACACACACACACATTAATCAAACACACACCCACACACACACACACACACACGGGGCGCGCGACGCGCAGGGCGGCGTCACTCAAATAATGCAATATGTTTTGTAAGAAACGAAGAACATGTGCATTTTCAAGTACTAAACACATCTAATAGTTCAGGTTCAAGAACATAAGGCAACAGCGGTGGTGGTGGTGTGGTGAAGTATGGGCGGAGTATGCAAAGTACGTGCACCTAAGAGGGGTGACCAATGGGTTTGAAAGAGTGATATACATTGGTTTGTTTTGTTGGTTGAATCTAGGGAGCGACGTTCCATTGGAGAGGACCCAGAATATGTTTAAACTGGATTTAAATAAGGTTCCAATTCTAGGAACAGGGACACATGAAGTTTGGGCATAGCATAGTACGTGAGGAATAGTTGAGAACCTGTGAACTAATGTTGAGGGTGTCTTCCCAAACCACAGTGCTGTGCATTATGATCACATTGTTGTATTCGTAATCTCAGACTTTGGGGAGAACTTGGGATCTGAATGTGTAGTTCCGAGTCCAGAAGAATAATGCTTTTATTTTTTTAGCAACTAATTCGAGTGCTCGCTGGTGGAGAGAGAGAGAGAGAGAAGAGAGAGAGAGGAGAGGAGAGAAGATTTGACAACTTTGATATTTTATTTGTCCATTACCAAAGAGGGTCACTCTGACAAGGGCGGAGAGGTAGGGCTTAACAGAACAATAACAAATTTCCCTCTCCGTTCCTGCAACATAAAATAGTACACATTCATTTATAATGTTGTGTTCAGATCAAGGGTAACAAAAAACCAAATCAAAAGATGGCGGCCTGTCAACAGCTTCTGTGTGGTGCTCCGTCTTCAACAACAGTTTACAACGTCAGCTTCTTCCGTTGGCCAATAGGAGTTGATCCTTGTGATGTGATGGTGTGTGGAGGTGGAGATGTGAGAGAGAGACGTGGAGCGAGTGTGAGAGATTGATTGTTAAACGAGAGGGAGAGATGGAGAAGCAGAGAAGGCCTTACGTGGAGCCGATGGAGAGGATAATGATAAGCAGATGAGCTTTTTTACACAAGTATCGAGAGTAGGGAACAGATAAAAGAGGACGAGAGAAAGGAGAGAGAGGAGGCTAGAGATAGAGGGGCGGAGAGGAGGAATTTCAAGAGAAGAGGAGTAGAGAAGAAGCCAAGAGCAAATTCTTTATTTCCTGAGGATTAATTAGATAAGCAAAATGATGTGCTTTTTTAAACATCCAGTCTTCGCACTGTGTTGGGTCAAACAATATAAAATAAGATGAGGGTTAAACAAAGGAAGCATGCAAACAGCATGGTATTAGAACTAAAATAGGGGTAATTTTAAAATTTTAAGAAGAGAAGAGAGTGATGAGAGAGGAGAGACGGAGTGAGCAGGAGAGGAGAGAGATGGAGTCAGAGGAGAGAGAGAGGATGAGATGTCCGTGGTCTGGATAGTGGACAAGAAGATATAAAAAGTGTTGGGAGTAGACTACACAAGAACCCCGTGACATTTGTGAAAAGTAAAAAAGACGGCAAACGGTCTGCCGGCTCAATCAAATGACGCGCGAAGTATGGATGCGTTTACCGGTGTTACGAAGTGCGATTTGGTCGCGATTGCGGACAAACCAAAGGGTGATCAGTAAGCTTTGCGTCACAAGTCGCAGATTTTTGCAGTTGATGTTGCAGAAGTTGTTCGCATAATGTGACGGAGTTATTAATGAAGTAAAAATTTAAATACTTTCAATACAGCCACATGTCAAATCAAGTCATTAAAGATAATTTTGCTCTTCCATGCTCTTCCGCTGACTGACCCATTTGCTCTCCGCCGCGAATATGGCTGTCGGATTCAAGGCTCCGTTCCTCCGCACGAACCCATTTTCAGGTGCAGGTACATCGGGCCTTAGAGTAAGTTTTTCAGTTCAGTTTTGTATAATGCAGATAAAACAATTTTTCAAATGTTATGTTAATTTAGTGTTTTGATCAGGCAGCCTGCTTGGGTTGTTTATATTGCACAAAGCCTTTTTCGGCATAATCGTCTATCGGTAACGGTATTCCGACTCCGAGCCGTTTACGAGAACTAATTAGAGCTGTTGACAGCCACGGTTGTTTGTGCATCCTCGTAAAACACATCTTATTGTGGCTCAGCAAGCAAATTTAAAGGATATATACAACTTTGAATAGGTTTAGTGCCCAAAATGCGTGATTTTGACAAATCCAGATTTCAGAGTATCAAGCTTAGGCATAGGTATGACTTGGAGCCAGAACAAGTTCTGAAAATACAAACATCAAACTGCAGGTCTGGTAATCCAGTGTAAACTCTAGATCACATGAAATTGACACTGAAGGGCACTACTGAAACTGGGAGATGATGAAATTTGAAAACAAATTTGACAGTGCTGCTGATAACTGAGAAGAAAAGTCATACTTGCTAAAGGTTAGAACAATGAGAATGTTATATCTTTCAGTGTACTTTAAAGGCGGTACAACAACATATTGTCATTATAGTTAGTATATTACCTGAAGTGTGTCATTAGAAATAGTTTTTAAAACACTGCTATAAAGGTCATGATTGAAAGAAAAATCATTACATAATTAAGGTGATAGATTAATCATATGAAATGTGATTAGAATCATACAGACGGTAAATGAGGCCAGTTGATCATGTGTTTTGCTTGAAGCAGGTTAAATAAACCAAAACTCTGCATTATTCATTGGTGTTGTGTGGTTTTAGATTTTAGTTCTCTGATGATAAATGTAAAATTATATGAATAGCTTAAATTGTTAAGCTGTTGTGCTCTGGCAGTGATGGCACTAGAAGTGATTCTCTTTGCATTTCAGTATACATTTGTGTCAGAACTTGCGATAAATTTTAGGCAGTTCTTTACATTTCAGTGTACATTTGTGTCAGAACTTGTCATAAATTTTAGAAGAAAAAAGATATCCTTGTGGAATGTTTCAAAGCCTTGTTAAGAAATTGTTAAGAAAAAAAAATGTTGTGTTCAAGACATCTGTTTACTGCTGAAATTCATGTGCAGTCATGGCTAATGTTGAAATACTTTAGTTGATAACATAGTACTTAAGTTGTGTGATATGCTGGTTTATTGAGCATAGGTGATAGGAATTGGGTATGCATGATCAACAGTCTCATTATAATTAGTATGATCAGTGATTGCAGATCAGATTTTACCATCCAGTTTGTGATGAAGGAATGCCACAGAATGTCAATTAGACAATGGTATTAGAAGAAAAAGAAAGTGGAAATTAAATAAAAACTAACCTCCAACCCACCCTATAACCCTTTCTCCAACTTTCCCCAACAGATAACTTGGAGTTCGTGACAGTGTCGGCAGATTATGTCATTATATGCAGCATTAAATGCATCACTATTGTTTTCGCTTAGCCAGTTGAATAAGAAATAATCATGTTGTGTAAACTATGTTTCTTCATGAAGTTGAATAGTGAGTCAGTTGCTTGTTTCATTGATAAGTGAAATCAAAGCACAGCATGACCCATCCTTTTAGACAATTCACCTAGGCAGAACTGGCCACTGAAAATGAGAAAGCTATGCTACGTTTATGAATATGAGTATTAAAAGACAGGTCACATGAGACGTTTCTTGAAAATTACACCCATTGACACAATGCACATACGTGCACACATGCCCTCACACAAATGCACGTACACACATACACACACACACATGCACGCACACGCACAAATGCGCGCGCGCGCACACGCACGCACGCACGCGCGCACACACACACACACACACACACACACACACACACACACACACACACACACACACACACACATATATACACACACGCGCGTGCACGCACACATGCACGCACGCACACACACACACACACACACACACACACACACACACACACACACACACACACACACACACACACACACACACACACACACACACACATATACACATATATACACACATGCGCATGCGCGCACACACACACACACACACACACACACACACACACACACACACACACACACACACACACACAACACACATGTACACACAAGGACATCACATTATTTATTGTGCAGAGATTTAGCCTGCCAGCCAGAACATCCACAAAGAGGGTATATGGCACCCAAATATGGTGGAATTGAGAACAGTTGCACACACAAAAAAAATTTGATCTACAGTAAACTGCATTCTTGCGAAGGAACAAAGAAGCAGCCTGCCAGTCCAAGGAGTAAACTAGGAGCCTAACGTTTAAAGTTGAGGTACCTCGATGTTTTTTTCAGATAGCCGGACCGTTGCTGAGAAAACCTCTCATACAGTGCTCACCATACTTTTTTTGTTTCTAGAGAGTACCTTACTCTCTGAAAGTTTTTAGAGGGAGTAAAGTAACCACAAAGTTGCTTTGCATTTGTGGAAAGTTCGATGACTCGTTGATGTGGGCATTTTTTGTCTTTTGGATTAAGTCGCTGATTTTCTTTTGGTTGCTACACAGATTTTACTGATCAGCTTGCTGTTTAGTATTTCTGGTCAAGCAATTTTCTTCAGCCAAGCTCTTTGGAAGGATTCATATTCATGTACTTTTCTTGTATTCGTTGATGTTTAAACAGGATGCCCAGTACATGGTAATTTGGTGGTAGCGTCATAGTTTGAAGATGAAGCTTGTTGCATGGAATAGAAGGTGTTGGAGACACCATCATTAAGAGTGAATTCACTTGAAATAACTGTTCAAAACTGATGATGCAACCTGTGACAAAGTGCATTATGTTTTATCCTGGTGGTTAGAGTGAATGTAAATATGAATATTCCTGACTTTATTCAAGTTTCAAGATCTTGCATCAGTATGTCAGAGTGGACGCACATGACGTTGATCTGATAGATCAACATCCACAGAGGCAAATACATTGTTGCATGTTTCTACCTTCATTTTCAGATTTTGAAACATGCATTTTATTGCATGTATTAGGCACAAGCACACTGAATATGGATTCCTTACATATCTGGTTGGGAAAATCATGATGTGCCAACTGGTCTAGTCTCCAATGACTCGAAACGCACACATTTTTTTTATGACCAGTGGTGCCTGAAGCTGACCACTGCTCTCTTGCAAATTTGATATCTTTGAGTTTGACAGATTCATTTATGTCTTTGTTGCGTGTGTTTAAAGTCTACTGGACATGAACATTTTCAGTCACCATGTAGCTGACTGAAACCATAACATAAATTTGCTTCTAGCAATTCTTAAAAGTCAGAGAATGCGAAAATCTCAGACTTATTAAGAATGTGAGGGTTTTCTTACCTTTGTTTAAGGTAAATTTTGTGAGGGGAGGAGGAGGATGGAGAATTTCCACAATATGTCTGCTTCAGATAAACTAGATATGATCCTTTGTTTATTGACTGACTAAACAAAAGTAAAGAAAGTATTGTGTTCACAGAACTAAATACACTCTATTTTAAAAAGAAAAGGTATTAGTTCAGCCAGACGATACAAACAGATTACAGGACAATCTGTTTGTATCGTCTGGTAGAACTAACTCTTTCTTTTTAAAATTTACTTCATTTTCCACTCTCAGTCACCTCGTTTTGAAACCAAATGCATTCTGGCTAACACGCTGTCAGGACTGAAAAATATTTTCTGTACTCCTTCATGTTCCTTCCGCTTTAGTTGGACATGATTTTGAATTTTTGTATGTTGGTTACCACGTGTGAAACTGCATACACACACACACACACACACACACACACACACACACACACACACACACACACTTGCATTTCTCTCGCTCGCTCGCTCTCTCTCTCTCTCTCTCTCTCTCTCTCTCTCTCTCTCTCTCTCTCTCTCTCTCTCTCTCTCTCTCTCACACGCACACACACACACAAACACACACACACGTGCGCGCACGCATACACACAAACTCTCTCTCTCTCTCTCTCTCTTTGTCACACACACACACACACACACACACACACACACACACACACACACACACACACACACACACACACACACACACACTTGACAGAGAGAGGGGATACATGTCATGGAAGGTCTTGCAACAGTGATGATATCCCTCTAATATTAAGTGTCTGCAAGTCAAAAATCTAGGAGGGATGGCATTGTTCCTTACAACACACAGCTGGACACACTTTACACACAAGATTTTGTAGTTTTTTTTCACACAGATTTTTATACAGAGGATCCGCAGGATGTACAGTTTCTTCAGTCATGAGTGCAACAATATTTTTCTGCAGTTTTTGATCAGTCAAAAGTTGCAAACCTTTTAAGAGAAGTTGCGACTCCGTTCTGTTGAATAATATAAATGCTTCCACATCAGTTTTGGGACAGAAGCAACTGCTGTTATGATTCAGTGTTTCTTGCTTACTGAAACCTTGCTTGTCAAAGATATTGAGTTATTCCTATTCTTCAGCGTCCCAGTGTCGAGATCCACAAAGATGGTAGTATTGGCACCGTTGCTATGTTTGTTGATCACGTTGTCAGTTTTTAAAGAAGAGATCAACAAAAATAGTGACAGCACTCATACTATCAACAAGGCTGTTGATCTAAAACAACAACAAAAAATGTACCCATGTTAAATTCCATTCCATCTTTGAGTTGGCCGTGGGTGTAAATGACAGAAACATTGACAAAATCACAGTAGTCTGGCAGATTCTTCGAAGTTTTGAAGATGATTGCCATAGACAAGAAGTAAAATGTCAGAGAGAATAGACAATTAAAAAGTGGTGATTTCAAGTGCAATGCAAGCACTATGTAAGACTATGGTAAATACCAGAAAAAGATTTGGTAAATTCCAAGATTATCAGCAATATTTGGGGAGAAAGTCCAATTTTTTTCAAGCCTCTGCCCTCCCCCTTTTCCCCACTTTTTTTTTTATCTTCCCATGGAGAAGAGTCTGTTCATGAAAAATGAGAATTTTCTCCGTGGGAGAAAGAAATATGGATAGAAAGGGGGTTCTTAAATCATATTTCACCCATTTTAGTTTGCTTTAGTTTGCTTTTGGTTTGAATCAGGTAGGTGAATATTTGTACATGTACCTGTATGTGTACTGTGTACCATGGTGGTGTCATCAGAGGGTCCTAAGGACCGTCATTTTAAATGCTATAAGGAACACTAGCTGGGTGGGGATGGGGTTGCGTGCTTCCTCATCACTATCAGCTGGTCGTATCAGTCAAACTTGTGATTGATGACACCATGATATTTAATAGTTTTTTTTTTTTTTTTTGACCCTATCCGGGACACCATCCATACACATAAGTGCAACCTTGATTCTGTATAGTGATCAACCACGCATTTTGTAGATGAACAATAGCATTATGGTAGCATAGAATATAATCAACTGTATGTGATTTAAGCAGTATACGCCAAATAGTCTTAGATTATTGATAATACGCAAATCATGCAATAATGTGAGCTAGGGTTGATTTTCTTCAATTTTATTTTCACATATTATGTTTACATACACCAGACTCTGGTTTCAAGCATCTCATTTGTCCTTTTCCTGTGTCTGTGTCTCCCCTACTTTTCCTGCCCTGATCCTGTTGTTTGCTCTCCTTTCCCTCTCTTCGTAGTTCTTTACCTTCCTCCTCCCTGCCTCTGTCCCTGCATTCTCTTTCATCCACGCACACACGCATGCATGCACATGCACACACACAAAAACACACGCACACACGATTGTCATAATTTTGCTTAGCATAAACCTCTTAGGTCTTCTTCAGGTGCAACAAACATGAAACAAATAACGAAAATGCACTTAGCTTTGATCGCTTCTGTGTGTTCAGCGCAAGAAAGAAGGCGTTGAATGAAAACGAGGCTGTTGGAAGGGAAATAATGTGCGAGTCAAAGTCGTAATGATGATAATATTACTGATAGGAATACTAATAATGGTCAAAATATTATATATATAAAAAAAAAAAGAGACAAGAGATATACTACCAGTCTTGGTGTCAATAAGTAGGTATGGGAGAAAGGAGAGTGGGTTAGAGGATTCTTAAACAGCAGGGTTGCCGTGGCAACAATCCGGAGGCTAAGGCGATGGTGAAGTGTGTGTGCGTGTGTGTGTGTGTGTGTGTTGTGTGTGTGTGTGTGTGTGTGTGTGTGTGTGTGTGTGTGTGTGTGTGTGTGGATATGTGTGTGTGTGTTATCAACATTTCCACAACATATGCATAGGAAAGAGGGAAGATGGAACAGGAGTACATGTTGAAGAAATAGTGAATGAAAATAAAAATAAAAGAAAACCAAATGAAGTGAGGGAAATGGAGTGGACAAGTATCTGAATAAACAATAGATGATGTGAGAAATAGAGAGGGTGTGGTGAGAAGGGAAAGGAAGATAGCTAAAGTTATGTATAAGGTAAATAGTGGGATATATGGTAGTAGTATGTGTGTGTAGTGGGAAGATATTGTGGGCTGAGACTGAAGTGATGGGTTGGTACATGTAACTTTAAGGTGTTGATGGTAAGAGGGTGGAGGGAAGAAGGGGATGGGTTTTATATACTGACTGGGGGGGGGGTGGGGGGGGGGGGGCAACATATTCACACCTATACACTCTCTCTCTCTCTCCCCTCTCTCTCTTCCCCCCCCCCCCCCCTCTCTCTCTCTCTCTCTCTCTCTCTAAAAATTAAGTTATTGTTTCTAAGTATTATCATTATTTTAATTCTACAATTATGGCCGGCAATGGGATTAGTGATATATAGGACATAATGCTTAGAAGCATAAAGGTGAAAATGACTGACGGTAATAACAATGACATCAGTGTTGTTGTAAATTAAATGTAGTGATGTAATGATGTTAAAGGTAATGATATGATGATAGTGATAAAGTAATAAAGGTTTTAAGTAATATACCCTCTTACCATCAACACCTTAAAGCGGTGGTAAGTGCAGTAACACTAGCGGAAAATAAAGGCGCCAGGAAAGGAGAGGGGAACGACCAGCGATAAAGGAGCTAGCATTCTATTTATTATGTGTGTGTGTGTGTATGTGTGTGTGTGCGTGTGTGTGTGTGTGTGTGTGTGTGTGTGTGTGTGTGTGTGTGTGTGTGTGTGTTTCCATTAGTAATGTTGTTTAAGAATCCTCTAACCCACTGTTTAAGAATCCTCTAACCCACTCTCCTTTCTCCCATACCTACTTATTGACACCAAGACTGGTAATAATCTTGTCTCTTTTTTTTTTTTATATATATATATTTTGACCATTATTAGTATTCCTATCAGTAATATTATCATCATTACGACTTTGACTCGCACATTATTTCCCTTCCAACAGCCTCGTTTTCATTCAACGCCTTCTTTCTTGCGCTGAACACAGAAGCGATCAAAGCTAAGTGCATTTTCGTTATTTGTTTCATGTTTGTTGCACCCTGAAGAAGACCTAAGAGGTTGAAACGCGTTGTGGTTTGTCTTGTGACTCGTTTGTCCACGTTTCTCTGGGCGGTTCGCTGACATTTATTTAAGATTTGTTTAGATTTCCGCCTGCAGTCGTTTCACTTTGCAACTAGAGCTTCAGGTTTTTTTTTTTCAGTCACCATGGGATATAGATACCCTGGCAGTTGAAAATGGAAGAACAAAAAAGCAAAGCATGGTACAAACTTGAATCTGCTCTTCAGAGCTCTTATGAAGCTTTGATTACTCATTAACAGCAAGCACCATGAATTTGCTGTGACTGTTCTTTTTCATTGGTGGATGTTCTTTCTGATTATACACACACTGTCTGTGTCTGTATCTCTGTGTGTGTGTGTGTGTGTGTGTGTGTGTGAGAGAGAGAGAGAGAGAGAGAGAGAGAGAGAGAGAGAGAGTTGAGAGTCTGCACTTTTTTGTTTTGTAAGTATGTAGTAAAAGTGTGTTGCTGTATGTTTCAGTGTGTGTGTGTGTGTGTGTGTGTGTGTGTGTGTGTGTGTGTGTGTGTGTGTGTGTGTGTGTGTGTGGATAGAGAGAGAGATATCAAGGATGTATGAGCATTGCTTACAAGTTACATGAAGGGAGATTTATTGTCATTGTATTTAAAAGTGGAATGTTTGTTTGTTTTTCTTTAAAATGTCTTACTCGAGCTCCTTTGACCATTTGTGATTCTGTTAGTTGGTGGCATTTTATCATTGCTGAATTACACAGTACAATGTACACAGTGAGTCGTCATTGGCAGTGAACTAAATGGATGTAAACCTATTCTTCATCGAGTCCTGGAAACAAAAACTTGTCATTGCTTTTGATTCTACACCAATCAAAAGCTGATCATTCACATCTTGGCATGATATAAGGTGGTGTGGACAGGCATGACTTGATGACTTATGCTGTTCCATTTGATTTAGTGAGAAAGTTATAAGGACCAAATCCCGTCTTGGACTGTGAGGTGCCTTTTCGAAATTTCTTATCCTTCCCAAAATATTGTGTGACATGCTGAGAGTCTGAAGCTCTTATATTATACAGTTAACAAAGTATGTAAATTGCCTTCCACAAAATGCGATTTCTGAACAATGAATACAGTCCAAGTATTGGTTATATTAGAGTTGAGAAGTTGCAGGGCTCCCCATTCAGTGCCTGTTAGTGTCATATATGTAGTGAAATTTCAGGCTTAGGGCTGAAGCACATACTGAGATTGTTTGCCTGAATGCATGTCTAGGGAATGCATAACATCAGCTTGCATGGTTCCATTTTCACAGGCTGATGTGAGAGGCTTGAAACTCAACAGAAATCAGCAATATTCTGCTTGCGATGTGACATTCGTAGTAGAAAACTGCAGACTGCATTTGATTCCTCCTTTGCATGTGTTATTGGTATCAAATGAAGCTATGTTAAGGGAATTCACTCGTACGCATGCACACACAGTCGTGCACACATACACACCCGTGCATATGCCCGCAGCCTTCTTGACTCCCTCCGTTCAGGTGCTCACACATGTGTGCACACACACAGCACATAAAAGATGGTAAAACGAGCAATTTTTTGTTTTGTTCTATGAAACAAGAAGCTTTGTCATGTGACAAGTGACACATTCATCAAATCCCATTTACTCTAACTTCAAGTTGATGAAAAGTAAATACATTAAAGAAATTTTGATACAGCATCACACAGTCCATTGTCTGTTGTGAACTGCTACTTTCTATTCTGACCCATTGAAAATGAACATTTTGTGGTTTATGTTGACCAATTTTATTATTATAATGCAAGAGATTACCTTTTTACGACAAAAATCTTGAATTTTTTTGGTTTGTTTTTTTGACATATTAAAAGCTGTTTTATTCTTGGTCTGTCAATAGTATCATGCTCGAAAGTTTTTTTAAGTGCCTGCAAACATGCCAAGTTAATTCTAGTGCTATAAAGAAAAGGTTAATAAAACTTGAGATATATGTGTCTTTAATTGTACTGTTTGCTCTGTGGACACTGTATGCATAGACTATAAAGTGCTGATCTGTGGTCTGTGTGTGTGTCTCTCTCTGTGTGTATGTGTGTGTGTCTGTCTGTGAAAGTTTGCGCATGTCTGAGAGTGTGCATGTGTGTGTGCATGCTTGTGTTAGAGAAAAAGAGAGACTCAGAGGGAGAGAGAGGAAATGGACAATACTTTAGAAAGAATTGTTTGTTCGCAATTGGGATATTATGAGACAAAACAGGGAGTGAAAAAAAAATGAAAGGATATGAAAGGTGGAGGGTTGGGTGGGAAGAAGGGAGTGGCGGCGATGGACAGGGTTGGGATGCATCCGTGTGTATTGTCTACTTGTACTGCTTCTTGAAAGAAGATTTGTTATATAATCATGACTGCAAACTGCAGTATATCTGAGTTGCTGAAAAGAAAATCTTTGTTCATGCTTTGTTGACCAGTTTGTGACACTGCCTCTGGTTTGCCTCCTGTGGTTTTTTTTTTTTGTCACTACTCATTGCATGGCACTATGAACGCAGCATGTATCAAACCAACAATTTAGGGATTCTGCTTTATTCTTCCTGAAAACCTGAACTGTTGTCACTCAATCATGAGTACTGTCTTGTTTCGATCTAGAGCTGACTGTTCATATCTGAGAACGAGCTGTGAATGTATGGATAGGCATGATTTTTTGCTTCTGATCCCCCACAAAATTAAGCTTGAGAAACGGGCAGATTTGTATTTCGGCATTGGGCGAATGACTCATGACATCATGGGGCATGAGATATAATAAACCACGTACAAATTTGATCTGGAAACGTTGCATGCAGGCATGCCGACAATCTGAAGCTCTTTATTGTGCATACTGTGTGATATATGCTTATACATGATTACATCATACAGAAAGCACAATGGGTTTCTTTGCCTACAGAAAAAAAAAAAAAAAAAAAAAAAAAGAATGAGTGTAGAAAAAGAAGTAGCTTATCTTCAAACATTAAGAGATTTTCAGCTCCCCCCAGTCTTTTTTATGGTAGGAGAAATAAAGAAGAAAAAAAAAAACCCAGATCAAATAACCTCATGTTGTTATGGAGTTTTGAACAAAACTGCTCATTTTTTTTTACTTTGTAAATATGTGATAAGTCAAGTTTAACCTTTGCTTAGCAAAAAGCAATTTAATCTCAGATTGGCTCATCAGTAAGAGAGGAACTTTATCATGGCATATCAACATGTAAAAATGCTCTGTGTGACTATGTGAACTTAAGAACACAGTGGGAGTTTTAGATTGTATAACTAAATTATGTTCATTCATAAACTTTTTTCTGTAGTTTTAGTGTTAAGTTTGCTGCTTGTTCATCTTAAAAGTATGCTTTGCAAAGGAAGAGGAATACTCTGTATCAAATATATTAGGGTGAAAACCAAGGTATTTGCATAAAGAGTATGCTGAACTTATAAACTTGTGCATAAACTTGAATGTTTTTAGTTCTAGGAGCTGTCTTGCAGTTTCCAAGTGTTCATGTATTCTAGTTCCCCACTCAAAAAACAAAAAACAAAAACAAACATACAGAAACCCATAAGATAAGCATTCTGTGTTTATTTAGCAATGTTAACTTTAAGTTAAGTGTTGTGACAGAAAAGAAATCATGTGAAGTAACAAAAAAAACTGCTGATTTTATGACATCCTTTTTTCTAATGCCTAGTACAGAAAGAAAATGTACTCACTGCCAATGTAAAAGATATCAAACACTGTTCAGTGACTCACTCAAATATACCAGTGGATGTAAAGTAGGAAATTTTCTGTTCTATTTTGTGACACTGTGTGAAGTTATGAACACTTCTTGAATTTCATTTTGACATCATGGAGTACATAATCACATAAATGACTGTGATTCATTATAGCGGCCTCTGTTCTCTGTTTTAGCCTGAAATCAGTGTACAGTTCAACAGAACATTAAATTACAGATTTCAAAATTGTTGTTGTCGTACCCTGGCTAAAAGAGTCCAGGGATCATCCAAACAGCTGAAGTACTTGAACAGTATGGTACAAAAGCATCAGCTGGGGATGAGAACATTACTTATCCCCACAAGAACACTTTGATAGATAATATACAAGCTTTTGAATGTACCAGAATATTTAATCTGTTCTATCAGACTTTTTCAGTGAAAAATGCATGAACTAAAAAAAAAAAAAGAGAAAGAATTAATTTCTATTAATATACTATTCAGTGAATGAGTTTTTAAAAGCCAATTCATGGGGTGTACTGCTTATGACTAGTTAAAACTGCACGGAAATTCGGAGGTGTTTAGTTTGAGTGTGTCTCATTCTTGTGCGTTTTGTCCCCTCACTTTAAGGTGCCATAGGACATTTATCTCAGAATGACTGAAAGAAATATGATGCTTTGACTCACAGTGATACATGTTGCTAATGCTATAGACCTCCAGTTTATCAGTCATGAACATTTTACAACAGACTCTTGTGAGAACTCAGTTCAGAGATGTACCATCAGATGTGCTTTTTGAGTGCTTGAAATAGAACAAATATTTGTCATCCGATTTAAGATGCTGTGGAAGAAAGAACTTAAAACAATTTTTGTGTGTTTTAAAAGATAAGATTATTGATTTTTTTTTTCTTATATATAATTTGCTAACTGTGGAAGTAATTAACTTTGAAGTGACAGCTTTGACATTCTTCTGGTGGTCAGCTGGTCATGAATTGCATATCTGGCTAGGAAAATGTTCAAAGCAGAGGTCAGCAAAAATGCAGACTTTTGAGATTTCAGAGATGAATGGAAACCAGTTATTTGACCCAGCCTTCCCATTTGAATTTGCAGCATATTGAACATGTTGAACAGCTTTGGGTAGGGGCTGACCAAGACTGAAAAACGGCACAGTGGTATTGATCATCGTTCTGGTGGGATTTGAACTACTCTAAGCTGCTACTGTGTGTGATCCAAAATGCTGCACCATGGCAGTAGGTCAGGAGAGAGAGAGAGAGAGAGAGAGAGAGTGTGTGTGTGTGTGTGTGTGTGTGTGTGTGTGTGTGTGTGTGTGTGTGTGTTGATAGCTAGAGAAATTAGAATTGAGCTTACCACTGAGAAATGAAATTCGATTTATTAAAACCAGAACAGTCCAACAACTGACCTTTCAAATTAGGTGACAGGTTTAACTGTCTAAGCTTGCTTCTAATAGTTCTATCAAATCTAGAGCTGCCAGTTTCAGTTTCATCAAGGAGGCGTCATTGTGTGTGGACTAGTCCATATACGCTACACCTACACCACATCCGCTAAGTTTTGAGACCACACTATGCATGATTTGAAGCTGATGGATAAATGAATTAACAAGAAAGATGAGACAATTGAAGAAGAGGGTCTCGTGGCTACGCTACGACTCAGCGGATGTCTGACCTATGCATTAGCCGATCGCGCTGGTCAGACCTTGAGTGCCTACCTACCTTTTTCTTTGTGTGTGTGTGTGTAGTGGATGTACTGCCGATGCGATAACAGTAACATGACTGATTGTTTGTTTTTTTGTTTGTTAATTTTGGTTTTGTGTTTTTTTTCTTTTTTTTTGTCCAGCCCTAAACCTCTTTTTTTTTTGACAGGTTTATATATATATATATATATAATATATATATAAACTATTACACTTTTTATAACAAAGTGCTTGTGGTCTGATCTGAGGCTTGGAATCGTGGAAAAGGAGATAATTTCAAGGAATCTTCACTAGCTTTCCTTCATTTAATGGAGGAAAATGGTATCTTACTGTACAGAGCAAACAAGATTGCTTGTGGCAAGTTACTAAAAAAAAAAAAAAACCCCCCCCAAAAAAAAAACACAGTAATTTGTCCCTTCCTGGAAATAGGAAAACAAAGTTTTATGGAAAAGGTAAAGGTCCAGACAGAAAAGTGAACTCTGTGCATTATGGATTGTCATCAGTCATGAGTGTCTTGATACCTAATGACAACGATTTTGGGGAGTGTGTGCATTCAAGTGGATGCTCTCACTTTATAAGTTTATTGCATACATGTTTAAAAAAAAAAAATGTTTTTAATTAAGTCAGCGCGATGAAAAGAAAGGAATAAGTGTTCAAAGCTGACTTTAAAATCATTTGCAAACTCTCTCTCTCTCTCTCTTTCTTGCTCTCTCTTTTCTCCCCCCCCCCCCCCCCCCCCCCCCCCCCACCCCCTCCACCCCCCCACCCCCCCCCCCCCCCCCCCCCCCCTTGATAATGTCAACTCGGAGATAACTCCATCTGAATACAGTTTTGCATTGAAAAAGTTTATATGGAATGAAGATCATGCTGATGTGTTTATGAGTAATGTTTTCACACAACACAGATTAAGAAAAAGATCAGGTATGCAGTTAGTGTTATTGATGTCAGTGTAAATAAGCATTGAATGTTTTCACTTGTATTAAAGATGCAATACAGTGTATGAAGAAGGAAATAAGAATTAATGATTCAAAATCCAAAGATTGGTTTGATGGTGAATGCTCTGACAATAAAGAGAAAGTCCAAAATTTATTTAGAAAATTTAGATGTATGCATGACGACAAAGATCATGATTTCTATTGTGGGGCAAGATGGAGGTACAAACACTTGGAAAGGATTGAAAGGAAGCAGTTTAACTATGCATTGCTGACAGAACTAATTGCATCTATAGAAAATCAGAAAGAATTTGGAAGAATGTACATCAAATTTCATTAAAAAGAAGACAACCAGTGAACAGCATCAGTATCGAAACCTGGTACAAACATTTTAAGTCACTTCTAACTAAAGATGTCGATCCTAACAGCGGGTTACAATTGGATCATAATGAAGGAGAGGGTGATTATTTAAGTTGTCTGATTTCAAAAGAGGAAAGTAATGTTTGCTCAAAGAAAAATTAAGAAATGTAAAGGTCCTGGACTAGATGGTATAATTGGTGAGCTGCTGAGGTGTGCTTGTAAAACTGACCTGATTATGAACTTTTTTGTAACCATTTTTAATTCTTTATTTGATAAGGGAATTTATCCTGAACATTGGATGGAGTGTATTGTTCTACCACTGTACAAAAGAGGCAACATGAATGATCCTAAAAAACTATAGAGGAATTTCTTTAAGTGACGCTAGTAGTGAATTATACAGCACTATTATCAATTGCCGATAACAGAAATGGGTTGAAGATAATTGTATCACCGGTGAATATCAGGTTCACTTTGATGGCTTTGGTGCAAAAACAGTTTTCTTTAAATTGTAAGCTGTATGTCGCTTTTATAGATTTTGAGAAAGCATTTGATTCTATTAACTCTTCAAAGCTGGTGTTCATGGAAAACTGTTTAGATGCATAGTTAGCATGTATTCCTGTGTTAAAACTAAGGTTCGGTACGGAGACAACATGACTGACTACATTCAATGTACCTCTGGTGTAAAACAAAGGGATGTGTGCAGTCCTGTTTTATTCTCTCTTTTCAATTAATGAGTTAACATCAGAGGTTGTTAGAAATGGAAGACATGGTGCACAATTTTACTTGCAATGTTCTGGAGTTGTTTATTCTTCTCTTCGCAGACAATGTTGTTCTGATGTCTGAAATTATTATTGGCTTACACAAACTCAACTAAATAATCTATTACGATTTGCAGCTTCACTTCAGTTAACAATTAACATGTCAAAAAGCAATATAATTGTGTTTAGAAGGGTTGGTTTTAGGAATTACAGAAAGGTAGACTTACAATGGAGTGTTGATGCCTGTGGTCAGTGTATATAAATATTTTGAATATATTTTTCAATGAAATTAAGAATTACTTTTGCATGCAAGGATCTTGCCAGTGGAGTTAAGCATGCACTACTATTAGTATTATCATGCAGCACTTATCAAAATCAGAAAGCCAATCTTTGAAACTGGTTATAAAATTGTTTGATTCTCAGGTACAGTCTGTTGCTCGGTATGGAGCTGAAATTTGGGGTCTTTATGATTCTGCTGTTTGTTTGTTGTGAAACTGTCCATTTATTTGCATTGAAAAAGTTCCTAGGAGTGAACATGCGAACACCTAACGATTTTGTGTACGGCGAAGTAAACAAACATCCAATATATTTGAATTCAGTGACAGCTTGCTTATGTTATTGGTTGAAAATAACACAAATGGAAATTTCAAGGTTGCCCAGGAAAGCATATAATGTGTTTCGCTACTTCAGAGCGTTAGGACATAAATGGATTTCTTTGTGCATTTTGGAATAGACTGATAGATTGCAGATGGCAAGAATGGTAATGTCACATTCCTGAAAGTGACCGATTTGTTTTTTATAGACAGTTCTGATCTATACATTGTGTGCCGGTATATTTATCTGTTGAAATGGACTATCATGTAAAATATATTGTGACAAAGTTCAGATTAGGTATTTCTGATCTTTTTTTCATTATTATTGTTATAAGAAGCATGATAAACTTGAACCAATATGTCTGCTTTGTAAATGTGCCAAGAAAATGAAATTCATTTTTGTGTTGTCCTGCCCCGCTCAAAGTGACCTGAGGAATCAGTTCATTCATCAAAAATATTGTAGACATCCTTCTTCATTTCGACTTCCATTACTGATGGCATCTACAAATGAAACTGCTGTAAACATTTGCTGTTTACTTGTACAAGGCATTTAAGATTCAAAGTATAGCATGTAGTTAGGTATTGATTGCTGTAAGATTCAAAGTATAGCATGTAGTTAGGTATTGA
Organism: Conus betulinus; assembly: GCA_016801955.1. NCBI lineage: Eukaryota > Metazoa > Mollusca > Gastropoda > Neogastropoda > Conidae > Conus > Conus betulinus. The sequence goes on along the minus strand of JADBJO010000101.1, from coordinate 814,163 downwards.
TTGTTGTATGTTGTTTAATATCGAGTCTGCTTTTACTTGTGGATGTCTAGATGTTTCATGATTTGCTTATTTCTGTCTGAAATGATTTGATCACAACACCCTCTTCATTAGGGGCCGTGGCCTGTATGAATTAAACATCCGTATCAATATCTCTCTCTCCCCCCCCTCTCTCTCTCTCTCTCTCTCTCTCTCTCTCTCTCTACCCCCTCCCTGTCCCTGTGTGTGTGTGTGTGTGTGTGTGTGTGTGTGTGTGTGTGTGTGTGTGTTAGTATGACTGTCATGAATGTAAGTGTGTAGTTTTTTTAACTTCGAAAATTAACTTGGGCTGAAAAGAAATCAAAAAGTATACAAATCTTAAATAAATGTCAGCGAACCCCAGAGAAACGTGGGACAAACGAGTCACAAGACAAACACAACGCGTTTCAACCTCTCAGGTCTTCTTCAGGTGCAACAAACATGAAACAAATAACGAAAATGCACTTAGCTTTGATTGCTTCTGTGTTCAGCACAAGAAAGAAGGCGTTGAATGAAAAAACATTTCAGATTTTGACACTTTCTTTATAGCATGGGACTCTTGTTTGCACCATGCATTTGTGCGCAGTTAAGCCTACTGCAGAAATTATTTTGTCTTTGTCTTCAGACCTTGTTTCACTGATATGACCTATTTTTGTGATGCTCCATACCCGAACAAAGGGGGCTGATACTCATCTGCATACATGTTTTCTTCTACTAACAGATCTGCCCACTTATCATTTTTGTTCTGACCTACAAAGAATTATTACTATGGTGTTTGGAAGCAGCAAGGGACACGAAAGAGGGCTTTGGCTGGCAAAGAATGATGATGTTATTAGTATTGCAACATAGTCTTGGTACAGCTGTAGCGACTGACACAAAGAGGCTTTAACGGGCAAAAAATAATTATGTCAGTGGGTATAACAGGCTTTCGAGACAACTGGAGCCAGAGATTTGAAGAGTGTGGCTGGCAGAGAATAATCATGGTGGTGCAACAGACTATTGAATTGATTTTGGCTGTTTGTGATGATGTATTGATGGCAAAGTAGTTTGCTTGAAAATGAGATACAAGTATCATTCTTGGTAATAAGTTATTGATTATTATTTCTGTTGTTTGGACAGGTGTGAGCTGGATGGAGATGTGCGATGGGTCCTCAAGAGGACTACATCGAAACTGTGGTCACGTGTGTGAAGGTGACTTCCATGACCCACAGCTGCAGGACAGACTTAGGCGTTTCCAGCAGCGACTTGAAAGTCTTCTCATTTGAAGGTATCCAGAAGTATACCTGTCAGCTGATAGTATGAACCAAAAACAGTAATCACTGACAAGGCATTAGTGTGAGCCATAAATAGTAATCACAGATAAAGTGTTTCTCATTATGGGTTTTTTTGTTGTTGACTTCTCCATCCCACGTTTTTTTTTTCTCTTTTTCTTGTTTTCCTTTTCCTTTTAAACTGATTTTTTTTTCTTATAAACTGTAAATTCTTTGTCTCTGCAGATTTCTTACTTGTGAAATTTGGTTGTTCTCTTGACAGATCATTTGTAACTACAGTCCAGCACCCCCTTTTTTTTTTATTTATGTTTTTTTTTTTTATTCTGCCAACAAATCTGTCTTTCAAATAGGCATGAAGTTTGTGAAGTTGGCTTATGATAAAAAAATCAATCCTGACAATTCTCCTCTGCCCATCTCTAGTCCATAAGTCCACAATGTCTTTTCACCCACTATCTCAGTACCCCCACCCACCACCCATCTGTCCTTCCCCACCATTCTTTCCTCCTTCTAATCTGTCCTCTTCCTACCTGCTCTAACCATCTTTCCTTTCCTTTTATGACTACATGATTACGTATCACTAAGAACAAAGTTAGTAAAAGCTGTGTAAAATCAAATATGGACAACGTGCAGTAATGTTATGAACCATAGTTGATAAGTAACAGGACTATCACATTCAAGATGTGAATTTCAAATTTAAACAATCTGTAATTTACATGCACCTGCAGATCTGATTCCTCAGTTTAAGAGGAGTTTCCATGGGGATGCCATGGGCTTTTGATATAATGTGAAAAAGTAAAGTGATGCAAATTTTAAAAGGAAAGAGTAGATAAAAAAAAAAAAAAAACCTGTTCTTAATTCACTCCTCATTCTGAAAGATATTAACATTTTTTTATCTGATCAAAGATTTTACAGAAGGATTTTTTTTAAGAGAGAGAGAAAGACGTCACGTCCCTTTGCCATGTGTGCTCGAGGGAACTGCTCTGTTACCAATTCTGTGACTGTGAGAGACTGAGAGTGCTGCTGTGTGACTGTATAACATCATTGTTTTCGTCATGACACGCCCGTCACTTTGGTGTCTTTTTTTGGCATTTTTTTTTTACTGTTGACAACGGGTTCATGGCCCGGTTCTTATACCTGACATTTTTGTTTTTCTTCAACCAATTGACCCTGTTGAGTGAGCAGCCATTCAGCTTGCAGTTGGCACGTGCTGACCATGCTATGCAGCCAGGTGTTTCAGTATCATTGCTGCCCGCTCGGGTTACATACAACAGAGACCAGCTCCTGTCTTTGAGGAAAGTGCACACTGAACTTGCCCCAACAATGTGTGACACACTTAGGTGTTTCAGTCTACGCAGTCGGTTTCCGTGTTCTTCGAGAAAGAGAAGAAACGTCGACCGTTTCGTGGGGGGCGTCGGAGATTCCAGAGAGGTAGGCCAGTTCCAGTAATCATCTCCGGTCGTGATCGAACCTACCCTTGTCTCTTTCCTGATCACCCCTGACCCTCAACACGAAAACAACACGCCAAGCCTACTGTGAGCTTGAACAATCTGATCTCCATTCCGCTCACACCCTCTTCTCCTGATCGCACGCCGAATGGACTCAGAATTGCATCTTTTAATGCACAGTCTGTCGGTCCCACATGCAAAGAAAAGAACTGAAATAAACACTTCATTGTTGACAATGACCTCGATATGTTGTTTGTCGTGGAGACGTGGCTTAGACCACGTGGTGACGATGCACTCTGTGCCGATCTCACACCCAGCAGTTACTCCATCAAGTCCCTCCCATGTACCTACGGCAAGCGTGGTGGTGGTATCGCTGTCATCTATAGAGACAAACTTGCTCCCCATCTTACTTTCATAGACAAATTTACTTTCGATCATGCCGCTTTTGAACTGCTACAAGTGTCACTGACATCACAGCATAGTGTTCTGCACTTTATGTGTGTGTATCGCCCTGGGCCCACGTCTGCCAACAGTATAGGTTGACAGATGCGGTATTTTTTTACCAGCTTCCAGAGCTTCTTGATCACTGTAACATCCTCCATGGTCACTTGTGTTTATTGGGTGACTTAAACTTTCATGTGAATGACCTTCGTGACAGAAGTGCATCCAGGTTTTTAGAGCGCCTGTCGATGTATGATTTAAGTCAGACTGTGTCTGGACCTACTCACAAAGGGGGTCACACTCTAGATCTGGTGATTGTGCAGCCTTCTGATAGAGTTCACCGATCATCCGAGGCCACGTGCGCCTTGGAGTCTGACCACTTTAGTGTGGTGTCTGCCTTCGACATTGATCTCCCTCCCCCTGCCCCGGTGTTCCGCAATGTCCGCAACATCCGTGCCATTGACAGAGTAGCGCTGAGAGACGATCTGCAGGTGGAGCTGGGCAGCATTGAGAATTGCACCGCTGACCAGTACAACACTGCCCTCCAGGTCGTTCTGGACAAGCATGCCCCTGTGTCTCGATGCAGGATGATGGAGAGGAAGGGTGCCGCCCCCGTGGTTTGGTGTTCTCGGCGATGAACTGCTTCAGGCAAAACATGAGCGGAGATGTGCAGAGCAGCAGTGGAGACTGACAGGACTCATCGTTCACAAAACAGATCTATCAGAAAGCCAAGAATTTTGTGACTTTCCTGTTCACAAAGCCAAGAAGTTATTCTACAACACCAGTATTTCGGAGGCAAAAGTGTAGCAAAGAACTGTATCACATCACCAACACTCTGTGTGCTAGGACTAAAAGTAATCAGCTTCCCACCATCTATATCCATTGTCTCTGCATTGCCAGATATGTTTTCAGACTTCTTTTGTTCCAAGGTTGAAAAAATTCGGAAAGATCTGGACGCTCAAGTGACTGTGGCGCACTCCCTTGGTGAACCGTTCAGTGGTGATCCACTTTGTACATCCAGCCCTGTCACTAACGAAGAGGTTTGGGTAATTTTGAAAAAATCAGCTCCCAAAACTTGTGATCTTGACCCACTCCCCACCCCCTGCTCTATGAATGCTTGGAAACTGTTTTGCCTTTTTTGACAAAGATGATCAATGATTCTCTACTTTCTGGTGTTTTCCCTGACGCTCACAAGAGTGCGATTGTAACCCCTCTATTAAAGAAGCCAACACTGGACCCTGCAATCTGAAAAGTTTCCGTCCAGTTTCCAGTCTGTCGTTTTTGTCAAAGATTATTGAGAAAATTGTGTTGTCTCTCAGCTTTCCACTCATTTATCATCCACCAACTGTTCAGTATCCATCAGTCGGCCTACAGACCCGGTCATAGCACAGAAACTGCTTTGATGAAAGTTGTAAATGATCTCCTGCTTTCTCTTGATGAAGGAAAGATCTCTGTTTTGACATTGTTAGATCTCTCAGCCGCATTCGATACCATTGATCACAGCATTCTTCTCTCTCGTTTAGAATATGTGTTTGGTGTTTATGGCACAGCCCTTCACTGGTTTGAATCATACCTGTCCAACCGCACTCAAACTGTATCTATTCAAAACTGCAAATCCAACCCATCGTTAATCGCCTATGGAGTGCCACAGGGCTCTGTCCTTGGCCCAGTTTTGTTTGTTTTGTATACAACACCCTTGTCTGATATCATGTCATCTCACTCTGTTCTGTCTCATTCTTTTGCAGATGATACTCAGTTACAAAAGTCTGCAGAACCCAGCCATGTCAACGAGCTGCTTCAGTCAATGCAAGCATGTATTCAGGATGTTAAATCATGATGACATTAAACAAACTCAAGTTAAACGATGAGAAAACTGAAACTTTAGTCATTTCTTCATCAAGAACGTCACTGTCTGCTCCATTACCAGACTCGCTTGTTGTTGGTGATGCCACTGTTCCATTTTCAAAATCAGCAAAGAATCTTGGCATTGTTCTTGACTCACATCTGACAGTGAATGCTCAGGTCATGAATGTAATTCGTACAGTTAACTTTGAACTCCGTCGTATCAGTTCAATTTGCCATTTCCTCTCAACTGAGGCAACAAAAAACTCTTGTTTCGGCATTTGTGCTCTCCCGTCTGGATTATTGCAATGGTCTCCTTGTGAATTGCCCACAAGAACTTATATAACGAATTCAGAGTTTACAAAATACTGCAGCACGCCTGGTCTTGAGGGTTCCCCGTAGAGACCACATCACCCCGCATCTCCACACTCTGCACTGGCTCCCCATAGAAGCATGCATTAGATACAAAATTGCATGCATGTGTTTTCATGCCATCAGTGGATCTGGCCCTGTGTCTATCTTTCTCACCTGGTTAGCATATACATACCGGCAAGAACACTCCGCTCATCATCCGACACTCTCACCCTCTGCAAGCCATGCGTTTCAACAAAAACCTATGGTGAACGTTCCTTCTCTTTTGCAGCTCCTTCTGTTTGGAACTCTCTCCCACTTTCAATCCGCTCTGCCAGAACTGACTCTGCTTTCCACTCTGCACTCAAAACCCATCTGTTTAAGGAATTTTTTTTGTAGAAAACATTTTTGTCCTGGTGTTCGGTGTGTCATTGCGTTACGTGTTGTAAGTGTTGCCCTTGAAAACTGACAATGTGTGCGTGTGTGTGTGTGTGTGTGTGTGTGTGTGTGGTGTCAGTGTTGGTTGGCCAGCCCTCCCCCCCCTCCTTGCTATGTTTCATTGTCATAATTGATGAGGTGACTGGGTTTATGGTTTAGTATAGAGATTTCTGTTTTACATGTTTATAGTTAAATATTGCAAAGCGCTGTGAGCTCTAGTGAGAAAGGGCGCTCTATAAATAAATGAAGGTTATTAAAACAAAATTACTAGTGTGGTTTTCGAAGGTGTATTTTAAAGGGTTGTGTGAATGAGTTTTTCATTGCTTATTTTGCAAAAAAATCTTAATGACTAGTGAGTTGACCTCGCCATGGTAATAGCCCGGATGTGGCCCTTTGCTGATGTGGCCCTTTGCGGTCGGCTGTGCTGCAAGTAACATTACCTCACCATGCCATGTACAGATTTGATCAGCTGCTCAGCAGAAGTTCCCTTGGGGATGTCAGGGCCTCTTTCTGTATGAATAGCTCCCCTGCCTTCTGGAAGTTCTAATAACTTCCTTTTTCTGTCACTCTCTTTGACTGACTGTAATCTTTCTTTCTTTTTTGTCTGTCTTTTGTGTATTTACTGTTTGCTTATGTAGACAGTTCTCCCGTGTCTTTTTTGTTGAAACTCTCTTCTACTTTTTTTCAGATCTTAGTTTATGACATGCCAATCTGTTTGTTGTAATTTAACACAAGGCAGTTAAAATTGTAATATAGACCGACTATTATGGATCCTACCAGACCATTCTGTGATGTATGTGACCATACAGCTTTTCTACCTATTTCTTGTGGGGTTTTACATGTTTTCATTAATTTACCATTTTTGAAAAATTGGGAGTGAGTAGTCAAGGGGAATGCCTGGCATGTAAAGCACAGCTTGGTTTTATATGCTATAAAATGTCAAATTTTATATGTTAGTGATAGCGCACCGCCAAAAACCATAGACAGATGAATCACAAGAGAAAACACAACACGTTTCAACCTCTGAAGTCTTCTTCAGGCAAGATACAAAACACTTAGGACAACGAAAATGAATGAGTAATCATTTGTCTTCATCCACTTCAGCGCAAGATAGGCGGTGAATTCTTTATTTTCAGAAAAAAAAGAGAAAATTTTCAAGGAAATTAGTGTGAGGTATTTAAAAATCAGAGGTATGATGAGGGTGTGTGGGAAGTGAGGGTTGTTGGAGTGTGTATTTAAGTGTGTGGGAAATGGAGCGTGTATTTAAGAGCGTGTATATTTAAATTGTGTGTTAAAGAATAAATGTTTGTTTGATTACAGATGGAAAAAAGCAGCTGATACTGAAAAAGGTGGAGCCATGGAACAGTGTGCGAGTCACATTCAGCATCCCCAAACAGGCTGCCCTTCGGTTGAAGCAGATGGCACAGCAGGGCAGTGCCATTCTGCGTCAGATAGGGGTATTAGGAGTACAGATCCAGGGTGACCGTCTGGTATCTCTCACTGTTGCCACCTCCAACAATCAGCGAGCAGAGGTTATCATCAGCACTCATGACGGTTCTGGTCAGGGATCTGGTTTAGGGGCACAGCAGAATGTTTCTGTCACAGCTTCCATTGATCCTGGCATGCCCAGCTCCTCAGAGGAGCAGGGTTCTCCAGGTCCCAACATGGAAGTGACAAGAAAGAACATCAAGGAATATTTGAGACTGATCAATTCTATCCCAGCATCAACAAGTGCAGCAGGGCCTTCAAGAGCAGGCTCCAGTCATGACATTCTGAAAACACCAACATCTGCAGATGGAAATACCTTCAGAATAAACAATATTGCAGTGGATGGAGTGCCAGAGCCTTCAGGTCTTTCAGGTGTTCCCGAAAGGTCTGCATTTGTGAGAGGTGATAGCCATGGACATGGACCTGTTGCTATGCAGCAGGGTGTAAACGTCCCAGCTTCAGGGCATCATGGTCCAAGAATGAGTGTAGCTCAACATACCCCCCTTCCACCCCAAAAATACAACATAACTCAACAGAAGCAACAGCATCAGCATCTCTCTCAGCTTTCCGCACAAGCCACTTCATTGCCACAGACAGCTGCCTTGGGTTATAACATGATGGGTCTGCACCTCCTCCTCCACCGTATCCCATGGACATGGAACAGGAATTGCGAATCATGTTGGTCGACAGGGAAAGAAACCACCAGCGTCCAGTCCTCTGTTGATAAATCTTCTTCAGACCGAACCTGTGGCTGGCTCAAATAGTGTCATGGCTGCACCTGGAGCAGAAAAGAAGGTAAAGAAAACATCGCAAGCGAAGGGAAAAGCAGGCGAGTGCCACAGGTACTCCTGATGGTCAGTTGACAACCCAAGGCATGCCAAGTTTGCCTTCAGAGTCGGATCCGTTTTCTGGTGGTGTCCCTCCACAAACGATGCCATCGCAAGAAGAAATGAGTGCCGTGTTGCATCGGCGAGTGTCACCTGTGCCCTTACCATCACCCAGATTTAGTGCGGGCTTCTCTAGTTCTGTGCCTGTGTCAGCTGACGTTGGAAACGGAGGAGATGGGTTCAGGGACAGAAACCCTTCGACTGCCAGTGCTGCTCTTGTATCTCTGGCACACAGTCAGAAATCAACATCAGAGTCAGAGCAGGTTGGTGATAATTCTATTATTAACCCTTACACTGGGCACATGGAGCCCAGAGACAGTGCCTCAGATCTCAGCCCTGTGAAACAGGACCAGTTTACGCCACGCAAATCTTCACATACTGAAGGGACAAGGAATGAGACTTCTGTGTCATGTGTTAGTGTGAATACCCAAGTGTCATTGGCAGCAGCAAAAGAAGATGTGAAGTTGAGTTCAAGTGACTCTCTCCGCTTAGGTTTAGGTAGTTTCCAACCAGGATCCACTGTGCCTAGTAGTTTGCGAGAAGAACGACCAAGAGGTTACTCTTCATCTTTGATCACATCTGTGGTAAGTTCAGAGCACAGTTTGGTCAGTGACAGCTTGTTTGGGCAGAGCTCAGATCCAGGGCATGCGAAAGTTACAACAGAATCTTCAACATCGCCCAACAGTGCAGCTCCTCACATCTATGCACAACAGACTTTTGGCCCTAGTCAGCCATTACCAAGGGCCCCCATGTAGCCCCTCTGCATTCCACTCATACCCACACCCCAAAGGCAGGAACCTCCACTGTGAATGGTCCGGTTTATGTGACCACACCCTCTTCTTCCTTTCCTGTCTCAGGCCAGTTGTCCACAGAAAGCCAATTGCTTAAGTCGAGAGTGGTTTGAGGGTGGAATGGTTGATCCATACCATCTGGCATCTCACAAATCAAGGTCTTCTGGGCATGGGGATGTAGTGCATAATGTGTCAGTAAGTCACGAAGCCAAGGTGGATGATAATGGTGGTCAGTTGTGTGGTGATACAGGCAGTCATCAGCCTGTGACAGTCTCCGGCACACAGCCTCTAGCACACAAAGCCATACCTGTTCTGGAGATGCGAACAAGTGTTGCATCAGTGTCTACAGTTGCTGCTCAGGCTCAAAGTGATTCTCTCAAATTGCTCAATTCTTCTGTTTCTTTGGGAGTGGCTCAGTGCTTAGTAGCAGACTCAGCTATTCCCACTGCCTCAACAGCCAGTCCTGCAGCTATCAAAACACCCTCTGATGGTGAAGATAATACTCCAACCACAGTGGTATCAGTCCTGTAAGCACTGTAGCCCCTGCTCCGTCCTCATTGTTAGATACAAATGGTACAAAAGTAGACAACCATGACTCAGGTATGGGCAGCTCCTCTGAACGCTCTGATGACACAACACCATCAGAAGTTGGGGATGGAGAATTTCAGTCAAGTGCACCAGCATCGGAGTCATCAGCTGCCGATAATGGCAGCAGTAAGGCCACTGTGGTTGTCAAAAAGACTGTGGTCAACTGCAAAAAGGAGGCAACAGGCAGCTCTGAGGCTCATACCATAACTGTGGGATACGTCCAGATGAACCAGCACAGTGCTGATCCATACAACAAAGAGACCAAGAAGTACATGGCTGATTCGTCATCACCTTTGATTGGTAGGTACAGAAAATTATGGTAAGATTAGAATGTAGTAACAGATTCTAAGAAGAGAGTAGCTTACCGTATAATATACAGCCAGTGATACAATTCTGCTTTAACAAGGCCTTAAAAAAAGTGAATATTTTGGACATGTAGAAATAAATGTGATGTAAGAATGTATATCCTGTACCAAGTCAGAATATTGCCAGAACTTGCTACACAACGAGACTTGACATTGACAGTGAAATGGTGAAGAATTTATGAAGCATTTTAAAGATTTTTTTAAAGCTGAAATGTTATCTTTGTAATCAGTTCATCAAGTGCAGTCATAATAATGGGTAAGAAAAGTGTTTGATGTCTGCAAAAAAATAGAAGTGCAATATTACATAATATTTCGTGTTATTTGCATGCAAAAGACAGTAAATAAATAGAGAACATTACATTGGAATTTGAAAGACATCACCTAGAAGTTAAAAAAAAATGTATATATATATATATATATATATATATACACACACACACATTTATATATATATATCAGGACAACTTGGGAAGAACACAAAACAAGTAGGCTGTAGTTTCCCAATATTTCAGCCGTTGGGCGTTCCTTTGGGGAGAGTTTATTTTACTGGCAAGGAAGCCAGAATGGTTAGATATGAATGGACAAAAGTAGACAACCATGACTCAGGTATGGGCAGCTCCTCTGAACGCTCTGATGACACAACACCATCAGAAGTTGGGGATGGAGAATTTCAGTCAAGTGCCCCAGCATCGGAGTCATCAGCTGCCGATAATGGCAGCAGTAAGGCCACTGTGTATGTGTATATATATATATATGAGTTCATAATTAGGTGATAATCTCTTCAGCCTGCTGTTCTCCCACATATATATCTCAATTTTTCTGATCATTATTAAAAAGTACAGCTTTTTTTTTGTTTGTGCAAAAGCATACTTCTAAAACAAATAAGCAGCCACCCTGCTACACCCCCTTTTTTTTAAAAAGTCTGAATGAACGTAATAAAGGAAATAGTCTAAAACCCCTGTTGTATTCATAACTTCACATTATCCCCTGAAGTATTTCTGCGTGTAGACAGTACATAAATGAGAGTTTTAAAGTATATTTGATGGCAAAGGTTTCATTTGTGTCATATATATGGAAGGGCTTAGATATTGAATGTATTGCTTCGAAAACAGTAAAGATCAGGTCATTTGATATTATGTTCATAACTTAAGAAGAATATGAGGTAATTTCTTCTCATTTAATGATTTCTCTTACCTCCCCCCCCGCCCCCTACCCAAAATTACTTAGGAAACACCTTGATTTTTTTAAGGTAGGGAGCTCTATGGAGCGTCTTCTAAAATTCATGTTGTGAGGCAGATACTAAAATGACATTTTTTTGTACCGAATACATAACATCATACTATTCACAGTGTATGGTGATAACTATTTTCGAAAAAAAATTAAGGGGTCAGACTCGGTGCGGAAAACATGTTTCCAAAATTTCAGGGGGTCACAAAAACATTTAGGGATCACAATTTGTAAATGCTTTTAAAATGTACTGAAAACACATGCACACACACAGGCACATGCACACATACAAACACACACACACACACACACACACACACACACACACACACACACACACACACACACACACACACACACGAGTGCATTCTGAGTGGCTCACACACATAGTCAAAAAAAAAAAAGAATTAGAAATGGATAGGAGGTGCTGTTAACAGAGTTGAGAAAGCACTTCAGGTTATGCTGAACAGTTATTTAGATTCGTGTTCCAGTGCTAGTTAAGTGTTAATTAAAGCGAATAAATGTGAACACCTACACTATCAGGATTCCAACAGTGGAACTTGATATGTGGGATGACGTCTGCGATTATCGTCACAGAATTTTCACAACATGAGCCTTTTCCGTCGGTACTGAAACATTTTGTTTATTTGACCATGCTCTGATTGGTTTGCAGTGATCATTGGCAGCATGGTAACAAACAGGCGACTGATGAATATTCATGGAATATTTAACACAACTATGTTGGTTGGCAACTCTTGCACTGTGCACTACACAGTAGTACATCCATAACAGAGCCATTTTAATTATCCGAACCGATTATGTTGCAATGATCCCTTTACTATATTCGCTGGATTATCACCCTGCAAACCACAGATGTACTGTCGATTTTGAGTCTGAAAAGCTGAATTTTATGTGGTTTTCTATGCTGTTTGCGCGGCAGAATCACATGATCTTGTAGTAGACTGGGTTGTCTTATTTGATGACTCTTGTTGGTTTTCTGCAGAGAAGAGTTCTTAAGCAGTTGTTCATCGATTCAGAAGATTCTAAAATGTCAAGAAAAGGTATGTTTTTATCAACTTCGAATGTGGCGGATCAAATGAAAATGGTTTTACGTGACGTGCTGTTTGGAGCTCTAATGCATACAGAAGAAAATCATTGCGTCATGGTAAATATTGGTACATTTTCGGTGATGCACTGGACTGAATTCCTGTGCGTCTGATCATGATGTGAGTTTTATGTGCCAGAGGCACATAGTGTTTAAGTATTATTACTGGTGTATAGCCGGCACAAGATGTGGAGTTACCTAAGGTTCATTGTAAACAGTTGAGATTTGATTAGTAAAATTGCAGTACTGGCTAATTTGTACAGAGGAAGCGCTGATGATCAGTTACTTCTGTTACTGAATTAAAAGATGATTAGTTTACACTCCCAATTTTTTTTTACTATCAGTAAAAGTTGATGTAAAGTTAAGAACACACGAAAAATGTCAAATTGTGATTTTTGTTTTTCAAGACCACCTTGGAGTAAGCTTATTTATGTTTTGTGTTAAAAAAGAAATTTAGTAAAACTGAAAGACTGTCAAGCAGATTTGAATTTGATTGGGTTTGCTTATACTTATAGCAACTTTCACAAAAACGTCTTTAGTGGATCCCATCGCAAAACTCAAATTCTCTATTCTTAAATCTTAAACACTTTTAATATATATCTCCACATTATCAAACTGTATTCTGTCAATTATGTTCAGCAACAAAATAATTGAAGACTTGCTACATTGTAACTCTTACTCAACAGCAAAAATGTGAGCTGTAAAATAGTCACTGTGTTACTAATTGAGTAATTCACAAGAAATTTATGGTTTCATTTTGTAACTTCTCTAGATGAACAACACATTCAAAGCAAGCAGGGAGAGGAGCTGAACAATTAAACTGAAGGCATGCAAACTTGTCAGTAGGCTCATTTGTTGAGTTCGTACATCATGAAAAATGTGTTCGTGACTTATGTTCATCAAAAAAAAAAAAAAAAAATTCAAATATCATCACAGCATTCTGGTGTTACGATAAAAAAAAAAAAATTGCTAATCAAATTGTTGTAAACAATAAGTGTATGTTTAATTGAGTGGCTTAATAATAATATTTTATGCTTTTATTCTCAATCAATTTACTGTTATTCAAATCAAAGTTTAATGTCGCATGAAAAATTCACATGAAGAGGTACTAACGCACACTGGATATTTGCCACATGATATCAAGTTTCACCAAACAGTGCATGTATTATGAGGAGATGGATAACGTTTATTATTTGAATTAGAATCTGTTGCATTTTTGTTAAATTTTGTCAAAGTATTGCATTTAAAACACATCATTATTCATGTTGCACATAATGTCGAAACTGCAAAAGAAGTTGGCTCACTTGATAAATTATTAGAGACAGCATGTGACATACACCGTCTGTTGTCTTTTCTACTATGTAATAGACACATACTTGTAAACAGGAATTTTCAGATTGTTTGCAGTATCATATGTCGGCAAAGTTGCTTTGAATTTCTCGTGATTTGCACATTCAGTTCAGCTTAGACTTCCAAGAATTTGCATTGCATTGTAATGCTTTCAAAACTTTTTTGGGTGGAATAGTGTCGACTGTGTCAGAAATTCTGACTGTATGTATTTTTGTTTTACTTATTATAGACTCCTAGCGTTAGTTTCATTGTTTTCTCAAAAGTTGTTCAGGGAGAGTTTACTTATTGCTGTTGGTGCTTTTGTGTGCCAGCTACATTGCCGCATTCAGGGTGTCAGATTATCTCATCTGGAGACCTTGTCAGAAATATAAAGTCATATATACCATATATATATATATATATATATATATATATTTTTTTTTTTTTTGTTGTTGTTTTTTTGCCTCCCCCCCCCCCCCAATATTCCCCACGTAGCATTCTGTTCCTCCTGTCACAACAGTCCCCTGCCTTCTACCCCTTCTTCTCCACCATCCCGTCCCTTCTTTTCCCGTGAAAGGAAACATTCTTGATATGTAATATAGGCACGATTTTCAAAAGGCTCAATACAAGACGGGAAGTTTGAACAGTAAGATCCAGAAAAGATAATTAATAGGTATTAGGAAAATTACAAACAGAAAGAGTACAGAAGACTAATTTTGTTCACTGTAAGACCCCCCCCCCCCCCCCCCCCCCCCCTTTTGTTTCCACCCTTCCCCTCTCCACTGCCCCCTCCCCACCCCCCTTCCCCCCCCCCCCCCAGGCTTCTCCTTCCCCTCGCTTACCCTGCGCCCTTACACACACACACACACACACACACACACACACACCCTGCTTTTTTTCAATATCCCCCACATAGGCTTTCTGTCCATACTTAATAGGTTTGTTTATTATTGTTGACCTGTGTTTTGGAAGATATATTTCGATTCTGTTGTGCTGTGTCTCTAAGGACATTGGAGATTACATTAGTGGGTTGCGAGAGTGGAGGGAGATTCTGGTGCACATATTTTTTTAAAATGAGTATGTTTATTGGATATATATGGGGAGAGAGAAAGTGAGCAAGGGTGAGCAGGTTGATGCGTTGGTGGAGATGATAGGGTTGGAGGGAGGGAGAGAGTGGGGAGGGCGGTGAGTGGGAGCGAGAGAAGGCATACACCTGTGTTTACGTGAGGTGGAAGATGAACAGAAATCCTGATACATGTGGGCAAGAGAGTGAGTGTGAACATGGATACATGAATGCACGAGAAAAAGGGTTTTTGTCTGATTTGTACAGAAAAAGGTTTTCTTGAACTGTTTTCTTGTTTAATGTACCTTATATATAGTGTGCTTCTCTAAACAGTTGCCATTACTGAAGAAGCTTTTAAGTGAAAATTTATTGGAGATTATACAATTTAAAATGAAACTGTTTACTTCTGTGTTTTTTTTTATTTTACTCTAAAAAAATGTTTTATATATATATATATTATATATGTATATAATATATGGCATTTGTCATATCCATGACATGGATTCAGTGTTCAACAGTCTGTAATGATTTTTGGTGGTTTCTTTGATATTTCACCTCCCCCTTCTTCCACATGTTAAAAATATTACTTTTGTACCTTTTTACATGGTAATTTATCATGAGTTTTTGCAAGACATATACTATTTAAAGATAGGAAGCAGTCATTCAGTTATTGAACAGATTGTCAGATCATCTAAACACAGACAACAAACCTGCAGAACCTACTGCATCAAATCAGATAGTCTGGTATTGTATACTGCATCAGCCAGAGGTAATTTCCGCTTGAGCAAAGCTTGTTTTTAATCATGTATAGGTTGTGATTTCTTTCTGTTTTAAACATGGAAAGGAAACTTGCAGGTGACAAAACAGTTGTGGACGAGACGCTGCGAGAAGTATCCAACCTGATCAAGTCTTCACCCAGCATGATGCCAGGGGCCAGTCAGATGGCAATAGCCAGCCACAAAGATGTCACTGTGTCTTTACCCCTTACCCACAAAGATCAGCAATCTTCCGTACCAGCAGGTTTTGCTGAAACACAAAACAGCAGCTAACTGTCAGGTAAAACAGATTGTGTGATTGCAGTTTGATGATTTAGTTAGAACAGGATTGTGTATTTGAAATGTGTAAGGAAGAAAAAATACTTATCGTCCTATAGATTTGGGTCTGGGAACAACATGCCTATAAGGGCCTGGCCAGTAGAAGATTCTAGAGTCTCGTCATCCTCAAGAGAAGAAAACTCTGAAGTACTTTTGGATGGTCAAGCCATCTTCAGTGTTTATCATCATAGTCATCAGAGCGCAGTTCAGATGGAGCAGTTTTTACTGTAATAAGAAATCTGGGATATTGTACAGTGAATTAAGGCAATGTCCTTCATAATCTTCCCTTTGTGTCACTCTTGCTGTTCTGTCCATGAGAGCGAGTGCCCATCAATGTCATTGATGCAGACTGGGGCCTTTAGGACTTTGCCTTGAATTTTAAATTACAGAAAGCAGTATTTCATTTTGCACCAGCTGAAAGTGTTCACTTCCTTTTTTGTCAACTACATACTGGATTCAGCAGAAGGGAATGTAAGAAGTAACTGAATTGTGCATAAAGGCTTATGATTTTTCACATTACATTCCTTTTGAATTTTATATTAAAGTACTTAAAAAAAATCCTCGAAAGATCCTCCAGTTTTTAGTTTGTGAGTCTGTATGCACGAACCCTATTAGTGCTCTTGTTGCTGTTGTGCATTTACTGTTTTCTGAGAAAGAGAAAAAAAAACACCCAAGGCAAAAAGAGCTTTAGAATGATTACATTTTCAGGTGATCAGGTGAAAGGAAATGGAAACGAAGATGTTGATCAGGATGATGTTTTTTTTTTTCTTGCTTTTATTTTTATACAAAGTTCAGACTCAGATATATTTGCTGTATTGTGCGGGAAAGTTGGATACAGTCCTGTTCTTGTTTTAGTCATGTTTGTTGATTTAGTTGTTAGTATGCACACTCATTTCACTGGTTCACAGGTATGTGTGTTTCCACTCATTGACATATCCAGGTCCATTTTTCTGTCACAAAAACTGTATTTGCTATATATCTATGCAAAAAAAATTAGGCAGGTAGGCCTTCTTTATCCTTGCCAATCACGTGTGCTGATCACAAGTTCCTTGTTCTGTCCATCAGCATGTCAGAAATGCTTGCTCAAGCTTTAGGTTAAACTGTTGCATACACTATTGGCCCTAGAATGTGCTGTTTGCATTTGATCCTTCGCACAGCTCTTTCCTCACTCTACATAAACGAGTACCATTTTCATTCTACCCCTGCTGTTCAGGAATGCATGGGACCTATAGGGTTATTCTCAGTGGGCAGATGAGGGCATGCAAGTGCTAACTGATAGCTGTGGACAGGTAGGTCAGTCATGTGACCAGGAGTCCTGCACTCTGTGAACAATAGTGTCCTTAGATAAGTAAATAAAAAGTCAGTGGCCATCGAATGGATTCTAAAGACTGATATATTGTGTTGATCTAGTCCTTAAAATCCCACTTTGTGGCATATCTAGGCTTATGTTTGTTTCTTTGCCCAGTAAAGTCAAATCTTCTAGTTGAAAATACTGCATGTCATTGTGAAGGGTGTCAAGTCTGATTTACTATTTGACTACCAATCCACCACTACAGCTGATTACTGATCTACCCATTGAGGGTGATGCTACATTTCATTTCTTGGCTGTTTCTTTGGGATGGGTTTAGCATCAAGATGTGGGATGTTTTTTTCTGAAGGCCAGGTAATCTAGCTCTTGCACCTGCATTTAAAATGTGTCTTTATTTGAGACCAAAGAATTTTTTTTCTTTAATCAAGTGTGATTAGTGCTAGCAGAATTAGTGAGTGACAGTGATTGAGGACAGTATTGTTGATATGCTTGTTGATAATTTGAACAGTTTGCAGCCCAAGCACTGTTACAAGAACAAAGACTTCTTCGACAGCAGTGAATGGTGTTTGAATGAGGGATGTGTTTGAAATCATTTTAAACTGAAAAGGGCAATGAGCTAAATGACCAAAAAATGGTGTGTCAGTGTTTAGACTGGTTTCCAGATTTTTCCAGTGAAGATGAGTGATCACAGGAGTTGTATATATATGAACATCATAAACACAGAACAGATACCTGAGATGCACATCAGACTAAATCCATACTGTTTTTTGGGTTTAGACAAACATTGGTGCTGTTTGGATATGCAGGGTTTTTTTTTGTTTTTGTTTTTTTTTTTATAAAAAAAGATTTATACCAGTTTTACAGATTTGTTTGATATGTTCTTGGAAAATGAATGTGGTAATGATGTATGTGTGGAAAAAAAACACGCTAAAAAAACTCAGTGTATTCGAAAGGTTAATTAAATGCAGTCTGTGTGAAAATAAATTTTACAGTTAAAAAAAAGAAGAAATTTTTACACAGTCGTTCTCTTGTACTCCAAAGTGAGACCATGCTAGAGTGTGAGCAAATCTGGCATTTTGTTATACAGACCTGCCAACCATTACGCATTTCGCGTAATTTATTACGCCCAAGTGACAAATCTTACGCATTTAGCCAAAAAATTACGCATTGAAAGTTAAAAAAAAAAAAAAACAGACGAAAAAAAATCGGCTATATGTACAGACACGCACGACGCCGTGCGTATAACCAGTAATCTTCAGAAGCATTTCCGGTCATGCGCAGTTCGTTTCACCATCTTTACCATTCAGCGAAGTTGGCGTCCTTTTGAAGTTGTAGCTATGAAAATGTCGAAACGTGGAGCAGAAAGCTCTGGACAAGATGCGAAAAAAAAAAAAAAACTTGGTCAAAAGTCCCGAAAAGAATACTCGGAAAAGTTCCCCAGCATACGACCTTCGGCTAAAGGTGTAAATTGTGCACGGTGTACCACTTGCGAATTGGACTTCACAGTTTCCCATGGATGGAGGGATGGTGGATGTGAAGCATCACCTTTAGTCACGCAAGCACATCGGTTCCTCTAACGCGCCGAATTCTTTCAGCATCACACAGTTTTTTTCAGACTGTAGACACCTCAAAAGAGGATGAAATGAGAAAAGGGTAATTCGGGCTGAAGCATTGGTGGCCGGATTTTTTGTCGGGCACAACATCGCTCTTAGCGCAGCCGACCATGCATCCCAGCTTTTTAAAGAAGTGTTCTCAGATTCGGAAATCACCAAACAGTTTCAAGAGCGGTCGAACAAAGACAACACACATTGTGAGGACCCTTGCCATGGGAGACTGCAGAATGGACCGTTTGTGTTGGGGACTGATGGAAGTCAGGAAGGGGGGGGGGGGGGGAAAATTCTTTCCTGGGGTGGTGCGATACTTAAAAAAAAAATGACACAATCGCCCCTGAGCTGATAGCCAACCCCACATGCACAGAGTCAGCAACAGGGGAGAACATTTTTGAGGTTGTTTCTGGCGCACTATCGAGCCTTTGAGTGCCATGACAGAACTGCCTGTCCTTTCTTTTGTGATAATGCCAATGTGATGACTGGCAAGAACAAAGGTGTCATCGCATATGTTCGCATATGTGTTTCCAGTGTATTCTACATTTTCATAATTTGTAAAGATTTCTTGTGACCCTTAAAAGCTTGTTTTTTGAAGAAAAGTAAAGTTCACAAAAATTGTGTGAACAATTTCATCGCATCATGTTTTTGTTTGAAAAAAGGTAGATGTCGCGCTTGATTACTCTTAGCTCTCTGAAATTACACATTTCTGCCTCACTGGAGAAACATTTGTTGTAGTTTAGAATGTATAAATAGAAAATTTGATGAATGATTGATCATGAGCAGTTACTGTGTGTGCAGGTATCTGATGTTCACCAGAACGGACCATCATCTCAGCCTCCCAGGGTGCAGTCTCAGCACCTGCAAGGTCAACACATAGCCAGCAGCATGCACAGCAACGTGCACCATCCACTGGCATCACTGTTTCTCATCACCAGGGCCAGATCGGGATCAGCCAACCTCCGCCCTCCACGGTAAACAATCCAGTACCCCCACCAGCAACCTGAGAATATGCAAGAAGGTCAGAACTACAGTGGATGGCCTCACCCGACCAGCTCTGTTTCCAACAACTTGGGTCAGGGAGGACACCCTCCTTCTTCCAAGCACAGTCAGGTTGTCAGGACAGGCCTTCATCCAAGTACAGCAGCTGGTGGACAGCCCCCAGGATTAGCAACCCAAGTGCCTGGATGTGTGGCAGGGGAGACTAGTTCAGCTTCTTCTCAATCTTCCTCTCTCTCTAACTCACAAATTACTGGTGGCCTGCAGCTTTCTGCTTCACAGACAGCTGGAAGCAGTGTTGGATTGTCCAAAAACAAAGGACATAGTGTAGCTGGTCGAGATCTGACCAGTCCTGTCACACAAGAACTTCATCCAGCTGGGAAACCGTTGTCACAACCAGCTCAGAGAATCGCTAATCAGGGGCACACAAGCCACACCCCCAGCCCTCTGCCCCTCACAGAACTTTGCATCCAGTGAGTGTTGCCATCAGTCACAGCCAGCATACAACCATCGCAGGATCTTTAGGCTTGTCAGTCTACTGCAGCAGCGCAAGTCTGGCTCCCCACACCCAGGGCTCAAGCTTTCAGGGATCCTCTCCTCAAGTGCCCATCTCTCAGAGTCCCGCTTCACTTGTCTCTGTTTCCCAGAACCCTGGGACACTTTCCCTGACCTTGAACACTGCAGGGGTCAAGACGGCAAAGACCCTTCCATCTTTGCCATCCTCCACTTCTGTTCTCAAAACACTGTCACACACACTTTACCCACAGCAGGGCCTCATCCCACCAGCAGTCTGGGGAGCCATTCAGCGAGTACCAGCAGTACTCATCACATGGCTACAAGCAATGTGTTGCATTCAGCCAGCAGTGAAGTGGAAAGCAGAGGCCATGTGACATGCACAACTGTTTCCAGCGCTCAGTCTTCAGGTGAGAAACTGAAATAATAATGTTTTATTGAAAAACTACAAAATCCACTTGAATGTAACAAAACCTGTGTGTGTGTGTGTGTGTGTGTGTGTGTGTGTGTGTGTGTGAGTGAGTGAGAGGGGGGGGGGGGGGGGGGGGGGGGAATAAACTCCAATGTAAGTTTGTTCTCAACAATCTCAAGCTGAAACATAACCAAACTTTGCATTATGATAAATATTCCTGGGACCTTTTCGGACATTTTCTGTTATATTATTTACATACTGTGGTAAGCCTGTAAATCAACAATTGATACTTTTCAGCAATATTTTCGAGACTACAAAATGGCAGTTTTCTTTGAAACTGTGGTCATTTGAATTATTGCTTCATATGTTAATTCAGAAAAAGCTCTTTTTTTTTGTCAGATTGCGGTTACCGGTGAAGCTAGGATTGAATTCCTTACGTGTTTTGATGTGAAGGATAGGAGAGCTGAACCATTCATTGCTAGATTTTACAGAAAAGAATGTTGATGTGCTGCAAGCCTTGAGCCTGGGTACAGATGGGGTCAGTGTTACAGTGGGGATTCAATTAGGGGTGGGGATCAAATGAAGTATCTGAATGGAAAGACTGTTCTAGCCTGGTGTGTGGTGCACTGTCTTGCTCCTGTAGCAAGCGGGACAGCTAGAGAAATCTGCAGCTCTTCTGAAAATACAGTTTACTCTAGTGGCAGTGCACAGCTTTATCAAAGCAGTGCTGCCAAGTGCAACAGGTTAAAAGAAGTCAAGAGATGTTATGGATCATAGAGAGAAGCCAACCCAAGTGTATTGGCTTTCAGTAAAGAAAAGCATCCATACAGTCAACAGTGAATGGAAGTGTTTCATTGCAGTTCTAAGAAGAAAGTCATTTCTCTGTATTATAGCACATGCTACATCTACCCTTGAAGCCACACACCAAGCACCCAGTAACTATACACATGCACACATATGTGCACAAGTTTATCAGGAAGAAGGTCAAGTTTTTGGCACGCATGCACACGCGTGCACACACACACACACACACACACACACACACACACACACACACACACACACACACACACACTATTTGTTTGCTGTATGCGAGGGTATGCCATACAAGAGTGACAAAACATGATTTGCATCTTATCTTGAGGAAATTATAAGCGTGCAGCACAGTGCTTCCTTTGTTTCCGGTTTCGCATACTTCTTTAAAAAAGTATGTTTTGAAACAGCTTGAGTTTTACATGTGAGTTCATATTATGATATGCTGTAGTCTGTCAAAATACATTTCTTTGCATTTTACGTCATAAGCTAGTGGATAGTGCTTCTGTTGTTTGACAGTCAAATAGCAGTTAAGAACTTGGAATGACTTGCTTCAGTCTCAGCATGGTGAAAATTGTTTGGGATTAATCCACTTCAAAGTCAGTTAACATGATGGGCGCAATATGTATTGAAGATGAGAAGAAACAGTCATGAAAAATTTAGCTGCCAGATGTTGCTGACGAAAAATTTAGCAAACCAATGTTACTGATAATTAGTGTTCATCAGCCGAGCAGTCAGTGATGCAGAGCAGCATCTCTGGCATTTTGCATTTTCCGTGGGTACTTTACCATGTGATAGGCCTGAAAAGAAACGGTATTGAAATACTCCTGAATTGCGTTACCCTCTTTGCAGTGGGTATTTCACATGGATGTAGTGCCATGTGACACAGGCCTACGGCTATGTATCTTTAACCCTTTTGTATTCAGATTCTCTGAGGCCAAATTGCCCATAGTTTCCAGATTTTTTTTTTTTTTTTTTTTTTTTTTTTTTTTAAATTGAATTTAGCCTTAAAATGGGTATGCATGGTTCATACTCCACCACAACCAAGAGTAAACCTCTAGAGCTATGAAATTTTGCATGTATGGTCACAAGGCTTTGTTCTGTTTCTGTGAGCAAGATTTTGTGTGTCTCGAGGTGAAAGGTCGTGTCACTATCACCAAAATGTCACCGAGACTAGTGAACTGCCCTACTGTTGAGCCACATTCTGCGCATGGTAGTCACGGAAACAGTCATTCTTATGAAAGCAGAGAGGCACCTGGCAGAATGAACACATATATGATGTTTCTACGTGTCATCCCTTTGTTGTCGTACGGCCGTTTTTGATGCACTGCCGACAGACCCTCACCCTGCCTTTGATTTTTTCGAATTTGTGATGGTCAATGCTGGCCTTGAAATTGGGGGGGGTTCAGGCACTGCTTTACTACACCTGCTTTGCGCTTCCTGGAGGTGAATCCGGCATGAAGTTGTTCGGTGATGTCAGTGCAAAACATCATGTGGTCGTATGTCTTCTTGGGCACTAGATCATCATGAGGTGACGCCTCCCAGGTGAGGTAGGCCTGGACAATACACGAGCTGACCAGAGAATGGAAAATGTAGCACCACCATTTCTTGTTCTGATGACCGACAGGGTAGTAGGCGCGGTACTGGTCCGACCTGTCAACGCCACCCATATATTTGTATTTGTTATAGCTGGTGATGACTGTCATTGTCACTTTGTCCTCTACTGTCTTCAGACCTGGTGGTTGGTTGGTTGGTGCTGAGCAGGTAGATCTGACGGTTGTCTTTGTAGACAGTGGCCATCAGTGAGCTCTTCTGCACCTGCAGTAATTCTCCCTCCCTTCTCTTTCAGCTTGGCAGTCTTTGATCTCCTCTGGTAAGCCCTTACGATTGACATTGACAGTGGCACAGCCATACGTCCCATTTCAGGACAGGTGTGTCATCAGGGGGACACTGGTGAAAAATCGATCAAAATACAGGTGCCTGTTTTGATGGTAGAAAGGTGATGCTGGCATGTCAACTACTTCGTGCCTGAGACTGATGGTGGTGTCTCTGCAACTTGCAGTGGTGGTGTCTCTGCAACTTGCATGACCAGTGTTAATACCAAAAGCAACACAATACCCTATGTTTGCGTCACACATCTCCTACACCTCGATGCCCCATTTGGTTGGCTTCGCAGGCATGAATTGCTTGACAAATATCAGACCCTGTGTATCCGATCATTGCCTCATCAATGCTGAGTCAAACGACCTGGATGGTAGTTGGTCCTGAACAAAGGGAGAATTATGTTGATGAAATCTCTCATCTTGTACAAAGGGTCGTAAACAGGATGACCTCGTGCAGATGTGTTTGATGTGTCTTGCAGATGGAAGTACTGGTTGATTTTGAAGAAGCGTGTTTTGGGCATAACACTGCTGATCCAGGGATCGTTGAAGCGGCGATTGCCTGACCAATAGCACCATAGACGTGGCAGATGCCTAATCCCCATCATAATCAGTACAGAGACATATAGGCCTGCATTTCGTCATGTGTTCTATTGAACCATAGGGAGTCAGGTGTGCCCTTTGCTGCTTGTCTGTGTTGAGCGTATCTGTTGGTTTCTACTGCTGCTAATCGAAAAAATGTGAGAGGTATAAACAAAAGAAATAATCTAGTGGGATGGCAGTGTTCAGCAGTGGGTGCGCAGGGCCTGTCAGCTGTTGGAATGCGGCCACGTTGGCAGGATGTGTAGCTGGTCACCATATGGTTTGCAGAGCAGGGAGCAGCACATTGTCCTCGAGGTCACTTTCAACATTTTCTTCTCCATCATCAGTGCCAGTTTCGACATCACTCTCTTCTCCGAACTCTCCATTTTCATACTTCTCTTTTTCTTGCAAAATTTGATCCCATTCTTCAGCTGAATAACCAGGAATATCATCAACTCCCTGTTGTTAGCAGACGACGCCATTGTGAAAATTGGTCAGTCTTACTCACAACTCTACGCTTGCAGTTTCCCCACTTTCTTTGTGAATGGAAGTGGTGCCAGCATCCAAGAATTGTGGTGCCAGATTACTGGGCTATAGTGGGAAATCACCACCAACTTTTAGTGGCTCTCCGTCTGCTCCCATTATGAATCTAGCGTGATGTCTGAGTGCTCCTGTCTGCTCCTGTTTCAAATACAAGAGGGTTAAACAACACAACACACACACACACACACACACACACACACACACACACACACTTCAGAACAGCTTGCACAATTACAAAGAGTGTAAAACAGTGCAGCTCGGCTTGTTCTCAAAAAGCATAAAAATGAGCATATTACACATTTGTTATGTGAACTCCACTGGCTTCCCATCAAATATCGATGGCAGTTCAAAATCGCATTTTTTGCCTATCATTACTTTGATGGGACACTCCCGCAGTATCTTTCTGCTTCTCTCTGTCCACCAGTCAACTTCTCGGTCTCTTCGTTCATCTTCTCAAAAACTTCTGAAATTCTAGGCGCTTGTATTGTAAAGACAGTTGGTGAGAGAGCATTTGTAAACATCTACAATACTGGAATAAGACCCAGGACATGAGAGTGAGAAATTAAAAGTGTTAAAAAAACAAGCAAAACACATTTTTTGAAGAGTTCAGACATTCCTTTAGTAAAAAAAAAAAAAAAAAAATTCAGAAATGAACAGAGATTTTAAACAGACTTCACTCAAAATCAGCGAATTGTAGACCAAGGTAACTGGCGTGATGTGCATTACATGGTTTCCACTTAGCACGGGGTTTTTAATAAAATAACAAGGCCTCATGCAAAGGATGTTGGCTGTTGCCATCAACACTCAAGGTGAAGTATCCTATAGTAAACTTGAAAAGAAAAAGTTATTCATAATCTGAACATATACTTATGTGTGGGGGTGGAAACCATAATGCACACAACATTGTGGTTGAAGAATTTTGCACTAACAATGGTAATGCTGTGACTTGGACATCTCTTGATTTATTTTAGTTCAGATATTAATAGCTTTCTTTCCATGACAATCATTAACATTTTGGCATAGTTATATTTATGTAAATGAGAAATGTTGTGTGCATTACGTGGAATCCAAATCTTAAATGATCTGGGATTCCATCAAGCAGCATTGGAATAAACCACTGTTTTGACACTTAGATGCTCTTGATTCATGAGATTCATTAGATTTCAAAGAGTCTTCACTGATAGTTGTTTTAAAAACACTGTTATTTTAGTCTGTAGGACTTAAAATTCTGCTGTCAGCAATAACTACGTCTGCTGGATTTTAAACAGTTTATTCAAGTTGGCTGGACTTTAAAATGTCTTGGATTCCAGTGGCAGTACAATTTTGGATTTCACAGGACTCTACTTGACATATACAAGTTGTAGTGCACTAATTTATCTAATTCATCCTTTCAGTCAGTTAATTCTTGCGTTGCTGAAGTTAAGCTGAGAAAGGTCAGACATCTCACTGGCTTTTTGTCCAGCAGTTTGATCCCAAGACCAGTTTCCTTCTTAAGTGTCTCCAAGAGTATTTCTACTTCATCCCAACAGCAAATGCAAGAGTTCTTTTTGTTTTCAGGCCTTCTTTACTTCTTCTTTTTTTTCTTTATGGCGTTCACTTTTTTTTTTTTAAGTTGCTGAATGATTCATTCAAAAACTCCCAGTTTTCTTTTCGAATTTGGCAGACTATCATGCGGTCCCCTCAGTTTTCTGTTTGGAGTTGGGTGTCGATTTTTTCACCATCCATTCTAGCACCTCAGCTTTCTTGCTGCTGTCCTTTGGCATGGACTTGTTCGCTCTGTATACAGCTTTTCTCAGTTTCATGTGAACTGTATGCTTGGTCTGATGTTGAATGGGATGGAGTAGGTGATTGATCAAGTTCATCAGGGGCTGTTGACATGGTTCCTTTTCTTTGGACTGCACTCTTTTGTTTGGTTGACTTACGGGCTTCTTGTGGTGCTGTTTTTTTTTCACGATAGTTTTGCCTTCTACGTGTGTTCCTTGCCTCTCTTTCTTCTTTAGTTTCATTTTTCGCCTGTCTTGCTTTTTGGCGTCTCCATTTTTCTCAAAGCTTGTCCTTCTTTTCTCTTGTAAATATAGGCTTTGATGTTTTCATTTCTCCCGGTTCCTTGTGTTTTGCACGGCATCTTTGCACTCTCAGTCTAGTCTTCTCTCTGCAACTTGTGTAAGCCGCTTTCTTTTCTTCAAACAAGCTGCCTTGACTTGCTTGATACAAACATTTTCATACTGTCAATACGCTTTGTACAGTTCTGGTCCTCTTTCAATCTCTCTATAAACCTTGCTTCTTTCTGCAGATGTATGCCGCTTTGTGTTTATTGTTGGGAGAACCTATGAAAGAAATGTCTGTCTTTTGCTCAGTCCTGGACGGCCACATGGATTTTCTGCTTTATCGGAGGATCTTGGTTTATCAGCCATATCTCTGTTGAAATTAAACAAACCTAAATGTATGCATGGCAGTTTGTGTGTATTTTGTTTGTTTGTTTGTTAGGCGTAAAATATAATTTGATTGACTACAAATAAATATACAAATAATAATTAAAAAATAAATAATAATATAAAAGTAATAAACCATCAGTTTCATGATGGGTGCCAATATGAAAGAGAGAGAGAGAGAGAGTTTCTCTGTAGCACACAAACAAGAAGTATAATTTAATCCGTTTTTACACAAGTATTTTATAATAGCTACTCAAAAGTAATGCGCGACACAAGAACAATCAAAAAACAACTGAAGCACATTGTATGTGCTGAGCTAGTTTAAGAATAATGCGGTTAGAAATGTGCGTAACAAGGAAGTGATAACCATCATTTAAATAGATCTGATTCGCTTCCACTATTGCCGGCGAACTCTTATTATGGCAAGGCAGCCATAATCTGTTTTTTTTTTTTCCCCTTAAATTTGCAACTAGAGCATTCATCTTCAAAAAATGAGTACATTTCTTGTCGCCAGCAGAAAAAGAAATAAAATGTGTGGGGATCGTGACGTGGGCTACAGAAAAACATGCCGCAACAATATTTTGTCTCTACAGTAACTCATGTTCATAAATAGCCGACTTTTAAGACTGTCTGGAGATTTTAACAGTTACATGTCTTTAATTGGACGGTGTGATCGGAAAACAGTAGCCGTTCGTTTTTCCTCCATGACATCAATCTGTTGCTTCATAACAACAATTTGGCAAGCATGCGTCGCATTGGAATTCAAAACTACGGACACATGAACTAATTTTTGAATTTTCTTTCTTCGCTGGCAGCATTTCTTCCAGAAACCCAAACAGTTTTGCTCGGAATGCTTTAATAATCACGAGACAGGTAATCAAGCTTGCACAAATAAAAAGCTGCAGCGAAAAACGCTCCATCTGATGTTTGTTCATTCTGTGCGCTACAAGAGAAACAAAAAATCATTTTTGCATTCTGCGGAACCGCACAAAGGTGATTCTCTGTTACGTCTGTACAAAAAAAAACAACTGAATATTTATTAAGTTTTGTGAAATAACAGACTTTCACGTACAATTTAAACGTATGAAAGTTTCCTATATTTTTATGCACTGCCTGATATCGTACAGGATCGTTCGTGCGTTACTATGGATACACTCACAGATGCCGCAAATTGATTCACATTTTGAGAGTATCGACCATTATTAATAATTTCACTGAGTTTTTGGTCTGGTAAATCATGTCTGTTATGATAAACAATAAAAAGAACATTATATCCTTTCCTGGTTTGCTTGCCACGAGCACACACCAAGCTTGGGATGCAGACACGTGGAAAACACGGCAGATGTGATGTGCGTTTCAAAGTGTAGGATGGAGATCATTTGGCCAATGTCTGGCACTTGTTTTAGCCTCTATGGGCATCGTGCTTTTTGTCATGTACACGTCTGTGTTCCCACACACTTTTGGTTCAGAGTGCAGTACACAGCTACATGGCTTTATTGTTGAGTTTTGAGGATGTGTTTGTGTGCGTTACACGTAGAGGCAAAATGTGCCGTGCTTGAAACAACTTCAGCAAAACTTGCATTTGGCTTCGAATTTCCACGAACCGAATCATGAGCTGGAAGAACGATCCCTAAGATACATATTGGAGTATTTTTAATTCAGCTGAAGCACTACCGTGTTGTGAGGGCACAACGCAGTGCAGGTAATATCAGTGGAGACGAATGAAACGCATGACCGCTGTATTTTTCGATGCACCAAAAGTATTGTCTTGCATTAAGTTTTGCAACGGTTTGCTGTCTGTGAGATTACTGTTTTATTTACTTGCAGGACACACTTAATTTAATCTTAAGCTGCTTGTTCTGATTAAGTTAGATTGTTGAACAAGTTTTCAACCCCAAGCCATGTCCAGCTTTTTGGCACCATTTTTGCCACAACCACAGACAAAATAAAATTTATTTTAAAATCAGGCAAACGTTACTGGTGATAAAAAAAAAATGCTTTATTTTCTTGAACAAATATGTCACCAAACTCACTGAAATAAAAAATTCACCAACATATGCAAAGGGGAGCTATAAATGAAGCTGCAGTTGAGCACCCCATTATTTTTACTGGGCGTTTCCAGTATTGTAGACGTGCCATTTAGTTTTAGTGCGCCCACTCTTTGGAATTCTCTTCCTGATAGCTTACGTGACCTGCCCACATTATCTAAATTCAAGTCAGAGTTAAAAAACATACTTGTTTATGAAAGCCTTCTTCAACCATAATATCTAAATGCTGTGTCTGTTATTCTGACCTGACTTTTTATGTACTGCATGCAAAACTGTATTGTTTACGATTGAACGATGAACTTGATAAGTCCGCCTGTGTTGGTAGTGTGTGTGTGTGTGTGTGTGTGTGTGTGTGAACACATGTCAGTGCGAGTGTTTGAGTGCGTGTTGAGTGCAGTGAGTTGATCCCAAGAATTGCGCCATATAAAATCCATACATTATTGTTATTATTATTATTATTACACACACACACACACACACACACACACACATAGATTCCGTTTGAACGCATTGAAAACAAAACATTGTCATAATGTTAAATGTATGTGTGGGAAATCCTTAAATGTCAGTCATTTGCTGATTCAATGCCCAAGAACAAGAGAGCTCCTAAGACATTCGGGTATTGATCATGGTTAGACTGATGGATCGACTTCATTGCCTTTACCATATATTTTAAACAATACTCTGTTCTTGACTCAGTTTGTAAGTGTTTGTTAAATAGTTCAATTGGCCCCATATCTGTAGATTTTATCACTTTTCACTTAAAATTGTTAAGGTGGAAGAGGAATGGGGGATGAGGGTGGCAGGGGGGGTGGGGGGAGGGGGGGGATGTCATATTCTATCTTTAATGGAATAATACACTTCATACACTTGCATACTTCATTCACCCACACATAAGATGTCTGAATCACTGTAGTGGAAGGACATTAAACCAACGACCACACGCACACACGCACACAGGCACACAGAGTTTAATCTACTTACCTAGTTTTTATTGGCCAGATTACAGGATACCATCCCACCCACTTTCCCGTATTTGTGTAGGATACTTGTAAGACAAATTTCATCTTCATTTCAGTATCCTGTAGCTGCCTTGATCTTCATTTCTGCATCCTAAACTTGATACAGCAGTGAGATCTCCAGCTTGGATTACCACCTAACCACCGTGACAGTGTGTTACAGTTGTAAGAACATCAAAAACATCAGAAAGGTCATATAAAGTCTTAGATTCAAATAATAGAAACTGTTCTCCATCTTAGCCATCAGTTATAACTGGTATGAAATGTAGGTACTCTTGAAATGAATATGAATCAGAACAGAACGATTGGGGGGGGGGGGGGGGGGGGGGGGGGGGGGGATAGATAGATAGATTTGTATATGTTTCTATATATATTTCTCAATTCTTTGTCAATTGCAAAGACAGAAATTTGAAAAGCATGGACTTTATATTTATAATGAATCTCTGAATGCATGTTGCTTTTGAACCACATGATAGTGAAAGAACAACCATGTAATCAGATGTTTTGAAATTTGCAATGCTTGATAGTTACTTTTTTTCATGCTGAGTTTTCTATCCAATTTTACCTGTCAGTCAGTTTGTTATTTTTCACACAAAATAATAAATTATAGGTAGCTGTGAAGATGCCAACAGGAAAAGCATATATTTTATAGAGAAAACAAAATACAGAGTTGTCAGAACCTAACTTTTATTTCTTTTAAGCACTAGGTAAGCATGATCAGATTTCACAAGTTCAAGCAGAGCTTGTTTTTCCTGTTTATTAGCATTCTTTACTGTGAAATGCTTTCCACTGGTAATGGTTGCATTAAAGATTGATTGTCTTGTTGAAGTACCAGTAAACTAGCCTAGCAGCTTAAAACTTACTGGAAGTTGTAGGGAGCATAGTCTCTTGCTTCCTGATTCGTTCAAAACTCTATACAGCCTGTCTGGTCAAGCTATGGGGAGGAGATGTATGCTGTTTTGGTTGCGAATTCCCACAAAAGAATTTTGAGGAGCGGAGAAGGCTAAAAAAGAAAGAAGAGGAGAAGGACAGGAAGTATTTCTGGGTACAAGTTAGTGGTTGAGCAAGAGCTCACAAGAAGATCAACTTTGTGTTTTCATTGAAAGATCATTGGAATTTGCCTATAGATACCAGTTACCACATGTATACACTGTGATTGGGGGAACCTGCTGCTCTGCAAAGTTTGTGCAAGCTGTGCTTGGCCATGGCCTATGCAACTCAAAGAACCCTGAGAAAGCATCTTATATTTCTGACCGAAACACAGAACTATACCTGGTTCCTTTCATTCTGTGGACAGATGGTCTCTCTTTGTTTTTTTTTCCCGTCTCAACCTCTGCGCCATCTCAGAGGCAGTGCACCCAAGCCGCTCATTCTGACACCCCATTCACAGCCGCAGACCGGTTGGCTCCGCCACAGCCCAGGCACCGGCAATCCACAGGGAGCAGTCAGTGTCAAGTTGTCAAGAGGCAACCCACCGGAGGAAACACTGCACTACTGCCGAATCACTTTGGTGGTGTTCAGTGGCGCCTGTTCTGATCTAAAATATGCAGGACACCACCTACTAAGCCCCCTACTGACGACAATAACTGCTTAGTCGTGGAGCCGGCGTGATTGAACTCTCCGGAGTGCGCAACCACGTCCATCCAACGACAGCCCCCATGGACTCGCCGATACTGGTGACCCCGACAGAACCAAACCAAGGCCACAGATGTGGAAAGGACATCGAAACTGAGGTCACCATGAGAGGAGAGCATGAAGGGCCACAGAATTTGAGACCCCCCCCCCTTTTTTTTTTTTTTTTTTTTTTTTTGCTGATCGATGAGAATGCATATGATTAAGGTGATGCTACGGATTTCCATTTTGGTCAGAGACTACATGACAGAGCTGTACTCTATGCTTCCTTTATCCCGGTGTCAACCAGGCCCAAGAGATACAGGCACCTGCAGTGTTGGTCAGGAAATTTGAGCAACACTCTCAGAAACGCATCCATTAAGTAGATGAAACTCGACTGTGCGGTCCCAGTCTTCCCAATTGAGTCCGCAGCAAACTCAACTCTGGGTAGGAGCCAGGGGGCAGAAAAATCCACATGACTCTGATGAGATTCAACCCCCATGACCTCCCAGCCGGGAGTCCACGATGCTAACCACTTTGCCACAGCTGGTCAGATGGTCTCTCTGTCAGATATTTTTGTTGGTGAAGTGCTCTCCATTTCCATCTCTTTGGCATGATAACTTGCTGGAAGGGAGCTGTTCGTCCTTAATTCTGTTTAAAGAAATCTAGAAGCAAAAGTATGGACATGTGTATGTCTGTAGCCTTGGATGAGGAGGAACTTGAAAACTTGAAAAGCTAATGAAAAAAAAAGATTTACCAACTTGGTCTGTCATTTCTTTATGTACTTCCTTTTCACCTTCACATATTATTTTGAGGAGAAAATACACTTTTGCTAATTGTGCCATGTAATGTTACAGAAGGAGCAGTGGTGAAGCATCCCCCTCCAAACGCTAGCTCTTCAAACTCCATAACTGTCAGCAGTGTCAGTGTGACCACTGGTGTTGACCTTGGGAGTGTTGCATCCGATTTTGTACCAGATTCGTCACTGAGTGATTTTGCTATGTTGGAGGACTCTAACCCTCATGGGGATGACCTGTTCAGTGCAGAGGATTTGGCTCTTATTTCGGAGCCAGGGCTGTCAGCATACCTAGACGTGGGAATCCGCCATGGAACAACAAATGGTAACATGAGTGTGAGTACCGAGACACGAGCTGGTGCGAACATCACCAGCATGTACACCAAACGTTCTTCTCCTATCAACGTTAACATGCTCAATCACATCTATGCTGCTGGCCTTCCACAGCCACGTCGTCTCACAGAGTCGGTACAAAGATTGGTCAAACCGCTGCCCAACCCTGAAAACTCCCTTCTGCCAGGCCGTGCCTGCAAATCTCCCAGTGCCAGCTCCCGGCACAGCTCCAACGGATCAGGATCTCCCGGACGGGCTAGTCAGGGAGGTTCGAGATCTCCTGGTGCCAGCCTTTCTGCAACATCTCCAGCAAGGAACTTGGTGTTTGATAAACTGTTGCCAAATTTGTCATCAGCACCCCACAGCAGTTCAGGAAATGCTGGCAACAATTCTGTGACACCCCAGTTAGCTCGTCCAGCGTACGGTGGTAGTTTAAACTGCATCAACACTTCTGTGATCCCAGCAGCCCCACATCCGCTAGCAACTCTTCAGTCCTCATCAAGCAGCCGCCACAAAGTAGGCAATGGATCAGCTGTTCCCCCAACTGTTTCAGTGGCTTTGTCTTCGATGGGTGTGACCTCCAATGTTGCTGTTCCTTCATCATCTACCGCATCATCTTTCTCTTCTGCCTTATGTTCCACTCAGACTGTAACACCCTGCGTAGTGAGTAACTCTGCTGCTGTTTCTTCTCACACCCATGGAAACAGTTCAGCTGCATTGAAAGACACTCTGTCATCTAGACTGCAGCTGATCACGTCAGTTATTCTCCAAGTGGCCCTGTGTCCAAACTGTCTGTGTCATCAACAGGTATCTTCCATTCCCACACTCACATCAATCCTCTCCTGTCATGTTGCTCAGCCTGACATGCGGCAGCCAGAAACCTCAGCAGAAGGCTCTGTCACAAACGGAGTGTCTAGTCCTGCTGTGTCCGTCTTTCCTGGCTCTGCTGCTGCGGTGTGTAACCGTATTACTGTCAGACTGCCGCCCCAGGCTGTGCCTCCAGGTTCACATGCTTCTGTTCCTGTGTGCAATACTTCATGTGTGGAGAATGTGACAAGCAAAACGAACGCCCATTCACTCTCCCACATTCAACCATTGTTGACTTCATTACCATCAGTGCACCATCTATCACCTGCATCATTGTCATCTCCTGTTGTTAGTTCTTCATCTTCAGGTGTTGTGCAGCTTCAACATATTCCGGCTGCCTGTTCTTGTACCCATCTTCAAACATCTACTGTGACTTCCTCCTTCGATCTCAGCTCACATGTGACTGTAGTAACTGGTGGGTGTACCCACCCTGCCAGTGCAGCAACCAGTTCTGTGTGTTCTACAACATTGGCAGCAAGTAAATCGACAGAATTTCCGATGACTCCTAGACTTGTCAGTGTGGGTCACTCCATTACAACAGTCAGTCAGCAGGGATTGGTGGTTTCAGGCAGTGTGCTTCAGAGAAACACCAGCTTAAATGCAGACAGTTCAACAAATATTTCCTCTGAAGTGAAATCAGATTATACAGGACAGACATCTGATTCTGCTCACAAACCCTCCACAGTCCCACCATCCCTCCGAGATAATGTGACTCAAGTTACAAGCAGTGGGAGAACTGTTTCCTTGCCCACTTCTCCAACGATTTCCAGTCAGAAGGACTTAGGAGTGATAACCACTGTGCCCAGCTTGGTGGGGCCTGAGTCGGTGAGATCATCAATCCAGACCAATGTTTCTGCAAGTGAAAGACACGCTGCAGAATCACCTGGTACTGCTGACAGTATACCCCACAGTGCAAGGTTAGAGAGTGTTGATGGGCAGGAAAAGGTTGATGGAGAAAACAGCAGATCAGCCAGCATGACGGTTAGTCAGCACAGTCTTCAGGATAGCACTCCTGACTCACAGTGTGGGCAGTCTGAGAACCCCCACTCCAAACCCGCCGCTTCTGCATCCCGCACCTCCCCTCACACTCCCTGCATTAATCCCCTCTGCAACACCCCCCCCACCCCCCCTCTCACTCCAGTGTTGCTGCAGGACGCAACTAAGAAAGAAGCAATTTCCAGTCCTAATCAGCCTTCACTGGCATTAACTGTGGAGGCAGAAGCAGATGGGACAGTCTCCTCTGATGTGCAAGACAGTGTAAGCACAGTCTCGGCATTTTTTCTGGAGGGTGACTCAACTGGTGGCACAGATAAAAGAGACACTCAGGAAAGCGTGGTCAGTGAGCAAAGTGTAACGGATTGTAAAAGAGGGGAAGGTATTCTTAAAGATGGCACTCCCACCCATGTCACCACCAATGATACAGGTGATTTAGAAGGCCTTACCAACGAGCCTCCTGTTGGTTTATCCTTGGATGAAGGCAACTTAAAAACTCGCCGACTCACCCGCAAACGGAAGTCAACAAACAGTGAATCTGATTCCTCCAGTGAACCAGCTCCTAAGCTGAGCTGTGTAGAAAGCTCAGTGAGTGGTAACAACCTTGAAAGTACCAAAACTGTCACCACTTCAGATGTTCCACCCAAACTCCACAAAGAAGGAAAGAAGAGTCATCCTGTAGATAAGGCAGATGATGAAAAAGGAGGCAAGAAAGCTGAGGATCGGCTTAGCAAAAAAGAGGAGGAGGAGGAGAGAGTCGAAAAGAAAGAGAGGAAGAGAAGCCAGGACTCAAAACCACAACCCACCATGATAGAAATATTTAGATGCTACGCCTGAAGAGGTAGCCAAGAAAATGGCAGCAGCTGGAAGCAAGCGGCGAGTCCATTACACCTATGTTTTGGAAAAAGTGTCTCCAGGCCAGTGTGAGTATAATTTTTCTTATTGAAGTTTTTTTCTCCTCATGTTCTTTGGAAACCTGCTAAACTCACTTATCAGTGAAGCTTCTTTGGAACTATGGAAAATTTGTGCCAGTATTGTTAGTCACTGTCAGTGAGAAATTACAAGAAAAACAAAAAGCATACATAAGTACATTGTTTTTGTGGAACATTTTCAGATATAAATGGGAATTTAAATGTGATGCATCTCAGTTTCCACTATGTTTAACTTTTCCCCGTCATTAAGCTGTGCCCAATCCAATCATGCCCCGTATCCCATCAAAGTTGTGTTTTTAGTCACACGTCAAACACTGCGTCTTGCTGCCAACTTGTTTTTCCTGCTGCAAGAAAAACAACAACAGAACATAAAACATACAAGAATCTTGCACACAAGAGAATGTATCAGAAGACGGACATTGTAGATGACAGGAGTATTCAGGAACCGATTTTTTTTTTTTTTTTTTCAGGAGAAAGCACTTATTATGATCAAAATTGTGGCCACCTCCAGATTTATATCAACCTGTCTGTGAGTTGTCCTCCAGTACTCGTGACCAAATGTGGGAAAATGACAAAAAAGTTAAACATTAGGCTTGGAGTATTCTGATACCTGTGTTTGGTTGCTTGATATATGTATTTTCACATTTTGAAAGGAAAATATCAGTATCAACAATGGTGTTTCTGAAAAAAAAAATTTGAATGGGGGGTGCTGTCAGCTGTGTGATGTGTGCATCGCTGGGACATCACTATATGACTATATAATAAATATTATAGTTTAATTCAGATCAGTTTTTGTTACATCTTAACATGTTGAAAGAAAACACGTACATCTGAAAAATTATAATTTGGAATAGAAACAAACTATTTTTAGCAACATAAAACCTGGGACACCGCAACACGCATAACAGTTCTCACAGAATTTTTTTTATGTCACTAGCCCACAACCAACCATTAACTTAATTAAATTGTAAATATATGCAGTAATAATATTTATAAGATACCAGTAGTTGCAATCCTGATGGATCACTAAAAAGTGAAATACCATTATTTCCAAAAACATGTTACAGTGTTTCGTGGGACTGCATTGGCAGAAAGAAGGCGAAAAGACTCGACAAAAACAGAAACAGAACACTCATAACACAAAAACTGTTTGTGTAGGCTATTAATAAAGCAAGATGAAAGAAAAACGATCATATGTTTTTAAAATTTTTAACAATTGTGATGGCTTTAGAGATCAAGCACAGATGAGCATGTGATAAGATAAATGTTTTCATCAAAGAATTAAATGAGAAACTGTGTATCACACATACACACACACACCAGAGAAATTTGATATAAAAAGGAAAAAACCAAAGGACACAATATGAAAAAACATGCACAAAAAAATGAATGAGGATTGTCAGTCTGGTCTGAGGTGACTTAAAAAAAAAAAAAAAAAAAAGTGATGTTCGCATATGTCACTGTTGGTGCCTCTACAAATGTGATGTCATCACGAGGCACCCAGTATATTTCATCTTTTGCAGGGAACACATTATGGTGGTTCATGGCTTTGAGGAACTCGACTTGGATTTCAAGTTCATCTGATTCCAAGACCTGCAATCATTACAAATGAACAAATGTCAATAAATAGAGAAATTTTTTAAAAGTTAACACACTCTAATAATAGTGATTTAAACAGATATTACTATGAAGATCTTACTGAGTTTTAATAGATAAGATATAAAGCTTCTCTAGAAACACTCTTACCAAAATGGATAAAACAGTATTAACTCATCAAGATGTCCCATGTTTCACACCGATGCTTTGGCCTGAAACTTACACATTACCAACTCAAAGACAGACAGACATACCAAATTATATCAAAATTATGAGAAGCGCATTAAAACTAGTATCACACATTAATATTGCTTCTGTCTGAAAAGTAATGCTATCAGTCGCAAAATACATGACATGCCATTCATGGAGCTTGCTGTCCCATGTATCACACAAAATTATAAAAATCAGTTGTCTTTGATTAAAAAAAACAACATTTTTTTCATATACTAGATTATATCACTACAATAATCTAACTATAATGAGTTATCAGAAGTGCACATTCACTGATGAAGTACTGCTAACAATCATGAGTAATCATTAAGAATTGCAGGATTTGTGTTTCGTTTGCGTCATGGGGACATCGGCCCGAAAGTTGAAAAAAGCCGCCGCACTTCAAAGATTCAGAATGGTTTGCCACATTAATGATGAGTATTACCACTTCAAACTGTAACAAAAAAACAATATACTAAACTGTGAAGAATATAAAAAAAAACTACCTCAGGCATGGATGGCCATTCGGAAAGAAGTACTTGGAAGATTTCTTTGCGGAGTTGACTTGCGCCCCACATGTGTCTTGTGTGATTCACGGGAAACGGCAAGGAACATCATGACTTTAGGGTGCAGTGTCTCACTTCCTGTACAGTTCTCTGTGTACTACGTCACTGATATTGGTTTATGTTTACACACTGTCCCCGACCGGCCGGCCACTGAAACTCGAAGCGCTTTAGTTCGTTCAGGATTCAAATACGAAGTTTCGGCATATGTGTGATTCATTTGGGACAGCATGAAAAAGATTTTTCTTTTTTTTTTTTCAAATGAAATAAGTATTTTGATGTAATTTGTTATGTATGTGCCTTTGTAAACTGATAATTGCAAATAGTGCTGGAAAAAACATTGTGGCAATCGTAAGTTGAGCAATTTTTTTCTGGACTTGGGACATCACGCGCATCACACATAACGCTAAGTTTGGCATTCTCAAATAGGCACTTTTTGTTAAAACACACTTTTTTAAGTTTCATGCTTTGATTTTATGATACTCAAACACAATTTCTGTGAAATACAAACTGCCGTCAGCATGTCTGGAAGGCTCCACAAGAATTCAAAGTAGGTAGGTGTCGGCGTTCCCATTTTCAGTCGCCATTTCTGGGCTCTCTAGAAATTTTTTTCCTTTTCTATTGTATAGAAAAAAAAAATGGCAAACCAAATTTTATACACTTGATAGTATAACATTTTCCTCTGCAGTGCACTAAATTTTATGAAACAACCATTTCACAGCTTTTAATGGAAACCACTTAAATGATGGACCCCCTAATTGTCAACAGTACTGAAGAACAACTCCTGTGCTAAATTATTCAGATTCTGTTTTCATTGTGTTTCTATCTTAATATATAGAAAGAGTACTGAAATGGATCTTTCCCTGAATTTAGTTTGTCACTTTCATTCCGTGTTAGCTGGGTGAAAGTTATCCAGATAAAATGAGCTGAAGAGTTTCTAAATGAAAATAAGAACTCAAGTCATCTTTCATGTTTCTTACAAGATTTTAAGTTTTGATGAATTCTTTTTGATAGCATGTGCCAATTGCTGACACAGCGCTCACTAAGAGGTGTGTGATGTTTATATTGTTTTCAGTAGATATTTTTTCATCAATATTCTGAAGGAATTTGATTAGGTGAACAACATTGACAAGTAAGCATTGACAGAGGATGACAAACTCAATTGTGATGAATGTTTGATGTTCATCTTTTTTTTCTCTTGCAAAATTTTGTTTTTAAGGAAGAAATTTCAGTGGTCTGCCGCATTAACATCAGGCAGCATACAGTGGATTGAAAATGATGGATAGATAATATGATTTTCTTTTGTTGCAGCCTACTTTGACACCCCTGTGTTGTCTGGACGAACGAGAAGCCAGGGCTCTAAAGGCTCCAAAGAGAGTTCCTCAGGTGCCACTGGTGTGACCACCACTACTTCAACTGCTTCATCGTCCAACCAGACAGGAGGTCCGACAGAAGGGACAGGTAAAGGTGAAAGTGGA
Source organism: Conus betulinus (assembly GCA_016801955.1). NCBI lineage: Eukaryota > Metazoa > Mollusca > Gastropoda > Neogastropoda > Conidae > Conus > Conus betulinus. Next base: position 774,890 of record JADBJO010000101.1, on the reverse strand, counting down.
GACACAGCTGCTGCAGGATCTAAACGATCAACTCGATCCTTGAGGATGAAAGGTAAGGATATGCAAGAAATTCAAGAATGAATATATGCTCTGTATTATTTTCATAATTATAGTATTGTGCAGCACCTGGGAACAAAAGGGAAGGATTGAACACCAAAGTGATATGTGAGTGGATACATGAGAAAAGAGACAGCCTGCAGGTATTTCAGATTTCCGTCTTTGCCAGTCTGGCTATGGTAGCAGTCGATGGATAGGAGAGGGGGCAGGGAACTGAAGTACTTCTACGGTTATAGTCATCTTCCGCACTACTTAGATGAGGAAAACAAGCGATACAAAAAAAAAAAGAATGCTTTGCAGGTTTTTGCCAGCAGCTTCAGCCATTATACAGAAGTTTTTGTCAGTGAACAGCTGTAGGGGGGTAGACCAGTTCTTGAAGATGTCGTCAGACCTGATGGAAAACGTTGAAAATCTTGTGGTTGTAACTCAGGAGGCATAATACTGGAAAGCTGGGGTGTCTGCTAGACTTGCTGATCTTGTTTTCAGAGACTGACCATGTCAGTTGACCTGGTTGTCACCTACCTGGTGTTGTCTCGTCCAAGAGAGTTAGCATAGTGGATTTAACTTTCCAGGGGTCTCTGTTAAGAATGGAGGATATTTTTTCTTGTTAAATCTGGAGGCAGGATGGGTGTCCCTTGTCCCTTTTTGTGGGCCTCGGGTATCATGGTGGTAATGATAGCAGGATTGTATTTGCAAGGGGAAACTTTGTCGTGGTCTGTGTTCTTTTTAACCCTATCATCGCCAGACATTCTATTTTGCATAAAGCCCTATCGCCAGCCATTTTTCCAAAAAAAAGCTCTTATTGTATACCAGCATATGTGAAATGCGGATATCTCTGGAACTAAACAACCAATTCTCATGCTATTTTTTTTGTAAAATGGAGGAGATACACTGTACTTTTATTATATCATAACATGTTAGTAATGGTAAGTCAATAACAATTTCAAATTTTTAGTAATTTCAAGTGCAAAAAAAAAAAAAAAAAAAATAAAAAAAAAAAAGAATGTTGTGTTTCTTCTAAACATAAAAAATGAAGAAAGAATGCCAACAAACTCAGCAAGAGAGGAAAAATACTCCGCTCACAGTTGAAGACCTGAAAGTATGGTATTTTCCAACAGAAAAGTGCATGAAACAGCCACAGATACAACTACTCCAATAGCAGGGAACACACACACACACACACACACACACACACACACACACACACACACACACACACTCTTATGCCTAACTGGTACACATGTAAGAAGAAAGAAAAAGGGAACACACACACACACACACACACACACACACACACACACACACACATACACGTCCTTTCACTCTCAACAGTAATATTTTTTTTATAAAACACAAAGTCGTTCATGTGCCTGTTGGTCTCTGAACCCTTGCCACTCAGTTGATCTATATAATCAGCTGTACACCCACTCGAAACACGTCTGTGCTACTCGCCTCTCACGTGTCAGTCGGCCACGCCCCCTTCAACCTCGACCAGCAGGAGTCGGCCCACAGCGTGTGTGTGAAGTTCGTTGCCTAAAGTCTTTGCTCGCTCCCTCACATAGAGTTAGTGAAGAGTCAGTCAGTGCTGGCTGGCTCAACGCAAAAACACAGGGGCATACGCGGTAGGGTAGTAAGTGGGCGTCTCTCTTCAGCCTCTCATAACAATTTGGCCACAGTCCAACGCCTCACGTTGGAATAATTCGGTCAAGCCCTCACTATCGTTGTTTACTCGTGACTGTCTGGGTCTTCTTCATCTGTATTAGGAACAACTGACCGTCTATTCACTAATCCCAGCACTTGATCTGTGGTACACGTACGGCAAGGTCGAGTACGTAAAGTGTTTGGTGGTGACGTCATAGTGAATGGAAAACAATCGGAATAAAAGTGGATAAACACTGAACTGAATAGTGTTCTGACAAAGCAAATGGCTGTAAGCACAGGCCAGACCCCCCTCCCCCCCCCCCCCCCCCCCCCCCCCCCCCCCCCCCCCCCCAACTATGACGTTTATTTCTGGCTTTTTATGTCATGAACTAGGATCGTGAGAGTATCGGGAGTTAGGTCACCCTGCTTTGTCGCCAAAAAGGCGCCTTTGGCGCTCTGCCAAGTCATCGCCAAAGACACCTTTGGTGATGAAAGGGTTAAAGAAAGGGTTATGTTGTTTCAGACTTTGTAACATGTGCACATCCACTTTTCCCACTGGTCATTCCCCTGCTTTTTTTATTCAGCATTGGTCGATTTAGATCATGATGTCAAAAGATTAACCCTCTTCAGTATGCACTTACCTGAGCTTAGTTACGCCGAAAACCATCAGCAAGATAAATAACCCCATAATTTGAACATGGTTTCCCAATTTAAAAATTAATTTAAAAGACAGGAAAGGAAATAATGAAATGAATATAATTTTTAAAATTCCTACGAATACATATGTTGCTATGTCATAAGTTTGAAGAATGTTACATGAGCCATTTACTCAGGGGAAGAAAAAAAAAAATCTTCTTCTTCAGAACTTTCTTCTGAATCGTTGTTCATCATATCTCGAATCTCATCCCAGTCGAAATCTAGGTCACTCTAAACTTCATCACCCAGCACTTTCACTAAGTCTTATGCCGTAAATCCTACAAATCACAGTATCTTCATCACTAAATCTCATTATAGAACGGCAGAAATCAAGGTTAGCCATGGTGAAAAACGGCATTTCGACCACAAAACTTAACAAATTCATAACTCGAGAACCACGGCACGTATCGACTAGCGTTTTTTTTTGCAAACGGAAGTAAATGGCAACAGGAAGAAGGAAGTCCTGTTCTCGCGAGACTTCCTTTTCTATGAGAAACATGGCAGCACCCATTGTTGCCATGTGTTTTATTGGGCGCTGGCAGGCGCTCAGCCTTTTGGCTGTGTGATTTCTGGTCGGGCGCAAGCGGGGCACGCGCTTGTCAAGAGAGTTAAGGAAAATTACCACAGGCATGTTTGAGACCTGGCGATGAAATTTTCAATTCATGTTGCTTATAGCCCAGCTGACCACAAAGGGCCCATAGCAGAGCAGTCATCGCATTGGAGCCCTGACAGCCAGGTCTGCTGCGAAAAGAGGATTGATCTGAGCATGCGCAAAGACACAAGGCCCTTTCGGTTTTTTTTTTGTCCGTTCGGAGTTTATTGTATACAGGCAGGGATAGCAAACTGCTGTGGCTTATTGCATTAGTGAGCCACGGTAAGTATGTTAGATTAAACGTAATTGTAAAATAAAAATGTCTCTTTATGTATTACATCTTGGAAGTCCCAGCACTCGGTAAAAGCATGTTTTATAGTGTGTGCTACATCACATGGAATAAGTCACAGTTTGCTGCGAGATGATAACACATAATTGTTGCACTGTCTGACAAGCCATAACATTTAAGTTTGCTGGCAAACTGTACGAACAGCACATCATTCAATATGTGCTGTGCATGATTTACTTATTGACTATTATCTTTGGAATATTGCTTTGCACAAATTTTTACAAAGATCATTTTATTGATACCTTCTTACCAAAAAATTATAAATGCATTGTGAAATACAGTTTTCTGGCAAAAAAATGTCTTAATTGACATTACATTTCTGCCACTGCTGATAATGTTTGTGTTTATCCCATACTGGATATTCAGTTGAATACGATTCACTACATGCTTATGACTACCCTTTGCCAGTCTGTGGCATGAATGATGATTCAGATAGGGCACGTTTGGTCAGGCCAGTACATCAACATGCAGGGATGGTCAAGCCAGTACATTTACATGCACTGATGGTCAGGCCAGTACATTTACATGCAGGGATGGTCAGGCCAGTACATGGACATGCAGGGATGGTCAGGCCAGTACATGGACATGCATGGATGGTCAGGCCAGTACATGGACATGCAGGGATGGTCAGGCCAGTACATGGACATGCATGGATGGTCAGGCCAGTACATGGACATGCAGGGATGGTCAGGCCAGTACATGGACATGCAGGGATGGTCAGGCCAGTACATGGACATGCATGGATGGTCAGGCCAGTACATGGACATGCATGGATGGTCAGGCCAGTACTTGGACATGCATGGATGGTCAGGCCAGTACATGGACATGCATGGATGGTCAGGCCAGTACTTGGACATGCATGGATGGTCAGGCCAGTACTTGGACATGCAGGGATGGTCAGGCCAGTACATCAGCATGCAGGGATGGTCAGCCAGTACATCGACATGCACGGATGGTCAGCATTCCTGCAGGCTGTTTCTGCATAAGAGTTTTCAAATGAAAGATATTAATGTTTTCCTGAACAATGGAAAAACAAGCTGTATATAAAAGCCCCCTTGCCTTCTTGCAGCCTGGAAAAAAGCAGTTATTGTGGAAGCATTTGAACTGACTGCATGTCATCTGCCCTTGGTGGGGTCACTGACTGGCAGTGATAAATGACATCCCCAGTGAAAAGGGATGGTGTACAAGCTGTTCTAACAATGCCTCCACTGCACTGTGCAGCAGTCAGACACTTAGTTCACTAGGCCTGTCTTAAAATGGCCTGCATGGGTCTCAACACAGTTCTTGCCATTATGTATGACATGGACAAACATGAGAACAAAATGACACACCGTGCAAGTATGTGTTACAGAGGACACCAAATAGTCTGAGGTTGCGACGGGTTCAGACAACAGAAGATTAGAATGTAATAAAGAGAGAAACTTTGTTCACAAACTTTTTTGTGGCACATATTTCACTGAGCGGACTGACTGACTGACTGAGTGAAGATTTTTCAGTGGTAAAATCACCCAGGAATATTCATGTGGCAGATCATTAAGCAAAGTGTTGCTGCTTTTTTTGAAGTCATCTGGAGGCACATGCTATATGACACAAACTGCAAATGACCTAAGAAAGTGCAAGAGTGCAGGCTACCTAAATTAAAATGCAAAAGCATACATTTACAACTTGCAGTCAATATGCAAGGATTTATTGTGCGTTTGTGATTAATTTTTTTTTTTTTTACTGTTTCATTTTACTCCCAAAAGCACTCAGATTATTTTGACTGAGGTAAGAAAAAAAAAAATGTGTTTGTAAAAGGATGGAAACACAGAGTTCTTTTATTCTTTTCAGTTATTAAACAAATCTTATGTAAATGTCAGCGAACCGCCCAGAGACACGTGGACAAACGAGTCACAAGACAACACACAACAACGCGTTTCGACCTCTTGGGTCTTCCTCAGGTGAAACAAAAATGAATAAAATAACGAAAATGCACTTAGCTTTGATTGCTTCATATTGCTTCTGAGTTCAGCGCAAGGAAGAAGTTGTGTCTGCTGCTTTCCTGCAATTTCAGGGGTCACTAAATTCTTTGCCATTTTTGCAGTCAGGAACACAGTGCTTCCAATAAAATGTGTTTCAGCCAGAAAAAATGTGTTTCTTTAAAAAGAAAACAAAACTACTCCCAAAACACAAGTGTAATGAAAACAGATTCTGTTTAGAAAAAAAAAGTGTTTGCCATCCCTCACTCGCCACAACAAACCTTGCTGATGCTGTGCATTAATCGGTCAGCTTCAGTTGTCAAATTTTGGAAGGTGCCCTTTAGTTTTAGATCATAAGCAAATTGTCTTGGGTGTGGGCAGTGTGGTAACCTAAGACTTAAAGAATTGAGAGGAGAAAGTGCAGGAGATGAAATACAGATCTAAAGTGATTTTAGTTTGTTTGGAGAGGCACACAGCACAGAGCTGACCCCAAGGCCATGGTTCGCCTGTTGAAAAATGGGAAGAGTTGTCATAGTAATCCAGATTGTGTACTGACAATCTTGCCTAAACAGAAGATCACCCCAGCTGCCTTTGTGTTGTACAGAATCATGGAAATGAGGTTTGCATTTGGTCTTTGAGAGGAACTGCAGGTTTGCCAGGGCTGCTGAGTCTGTAAGACATGTCATCTTGTCTGATGATGTCGATATGCCGCTGCACTTCACAGACTCTGCAAAGAATTGATACGGTATTAGTATCTGCAGTAGGAATGGAAAGGAGTGAAGGCTAACATTTCCTTCATCATTAAAACAGTGACTTGGCATAGATTGGGATGGGGATGTTATAAAAGAAAGTACAAGTGAAAAAGAGGCCGTTATAATATGAATATGAATACGTCACTAGCACCTTTGGGGACCATGGTGGCGTGTCTGGAAAACGGAACCATTTATATTGACCACCCAGAGGCCTTTCGTCCTTTGATTCAGGCTCAGAGTGACATGGCTGGCCAAAATTCCAGCCTAGGGAAATCTGTGTGCTGTTCAGTTCAGGCATGGGAAAGAATTGCCTCCAGCCTTTTTCATGTGTGCTGTGAGGTGAACTTCCAAGAATTCATTTGTCTATGCTAGACTTACCCTTGTTTGAAAAGGAAACAAGTTTCAGGGAGGGAAGACTTTTCCCCTTCTTTTTTAAACTGGAGGTGTTAGTAGTTAGGAAACTGTTTTCAACATTACCTCTTTGAGCGACCATGTCTCCCAGCTTGGTGAGGATTTTCTTCCGTAAAGAAGTGAGCATTGATTGACTTAGGCACATCATCCCATTCAGATGGGTCAGAGCCCGATTTCATCATCAGAAAAACATCTTTCTTTTCATAGTCTCCTCTCTGATTTTATTTGGAATGTTGGCAAGTAAGGCCATGACAAAATTCAGTGAATGAGACCAAGGTTCTTCAGAATTGAATTGGAATGTGAAGAACAGGTGGAAGTGGTCCTGGTTTGATGATTAGTGATCAAGGAATCAAGAACAAAACTGGGTGACAAAAGACTGTTTTCGGGCTTTCTCATCGAGTTACAGTCCGGTTGAACCCCTCCCCTTTCCTCTCCCACCTCAGCATCTCTCTCTTCACTTGAGCAGACACTTGAAAGATGAAGAGTTGCCGCCACCCCCCCACCCGTCTACCCACCCAGCCCTTTCTATGTTGAGGCCTTGAAAATTGTGAGGATCAGTTGTCGAGCCTGACCATTTAAGTCACCCAGTGATGCTCCTTTTGTGCATGTTATGTTTTGGCTCTCAAGTTCAGTCCTTTTATATTCAGTGCTGATGAGAGATTCACCGTTTTGATGTTAAATGCTACATTATGCATTTGATTGTCATTCAATAGAGTGTTGAGTGCACTATTTGCAAAAACAAAATGAAGAGGCAAGTCAGAAGCTTCAGATACGAGTCAAAAAGCTCTGTTTTAATGTCAGTTGGGGAAATTGTTTCTGGGGTTGGCAGCTTTGTGCTGGTCAATAGATAAAGTATCTGAGGATGAATGTCTCTTTTGTTTCAGATGCTGGTGAATCGACCCTGACGAAAAGGAAGCGAGCCAAAGAGCACAGATGATAGCTTCCCTCGTTTGCCTTGAATCAGACAGGACATCGACCATTATTATGCATGTCAACCTGCTATTCTACATAGCCGCTGCAAGTATATAGTCCATATGGCAGGACCCAAAAGACTGTCAAAACATGCGGTCCAAATTCAGACTGTGCCTCAGACATTATGAGCTGTTAGATGTAGCTGTAGTCTTAGTCCAGAAAACAGTTTTTAAAAAGCATTCTGTGACAAGGGATATGCATGAGCTTATCTCAGAATCAGTAGGGGGCTGGGGGACTAAAGTCTTTTAACTTCCTTCTTAGCCACTTACAGTGACGCTCCTAGAGCTGCTCTTGCTGCCTCTGATTTTGGGAAAGTTTTAAAAAGGTGATTGCTCTTTTTTTGTGTTTTCTTTCTTTTTGTTGTCTTAACATTTCTTTAAATGTCATGGGGTGCATAAACACTGATTATGAGTGTTCTAAACGCTTCCTAAGAAAAAAAATAAAAACGATTGGGAAATAAGGAAGAACCTAATTTTTTTTTTTTTTTTTTGGTGCTTACACACAAGCACTGTCCACAATGCATTCATAGGGTCTCTCTGGAGCCCCCACCCCACCCCTCTTAAAAGTGAAAAAAACAATTGTCAGGCTTGCACAAATGGCATAAACAAGGAGACCTAAGATGTGGTTATCCTGAATAGAAAGAAAAAATAAGGAAAAAGTTGCCGGCATCAGCTTATACATGCTCAGGGAAGTTGCCATGGAGGCAGGCTGGCAGCTATATTACACTTTGAAAGAAAAAAAAATCAAGAAAGAAACCCCTACCCCAGTTTGCTTTGATTTTGTACATGTATGTTGTAGTGATATGGACAAAGTGGGAATGAAACCATGTCATTGTTGAACATTGTTTGAAATCATGTTTTCATTGCTAGCTTTGCTTCCTGTTGGGTGTAGGTGGTAATCAAGTGTGAAGATTGATTCTGATTTTTTTTTTTTCATATAGGTACCAATGTTGATGTATATGGATGATTTGGGTGAATTTATGAAAATTTGTATGGTCACTCTTGTTTACAATGTTTTACTGAATTATGCGAAACACAGGTTTGTTGCTTTTTATTACTTTGTGAATCATGGATCACTTTTATGACATTTTCCTGTACATTTTTTTGTTGTTGCTCTGAATCTTAAGTTTGATTAGACTCCAGATTGCTTTTACTTCCCCATGCTGTTTAACTGTGTAGATTGAATGAAATGTGACACAAATCATGTGATTATGGAGCCAATGGCCTATGTGTGATGAGTCTGGGTTGGGCCTTGCTCACCTTTTACATTGTGCATATATGTCTGTATATATCAGGTTGTAAATATAGGTCTCCCCTATTTATAGCTTTCATTTGCTAGCCGTTCTGCTTCTTTAGACATCACTGTTGGGAGAGAAGCTGCCTCTTACAAGATACTGAAATGTTACGAAAGTTAATCTGTCTTTTGCTATTCAGTTACTGCTAGGAATAGCTAAGATGTCACAAAAATGCTAATTTAGAAACATGATCAAAGTGTTGACTGAAAGTAAGCAACAGACTAGAAGGGTTCTGGTAGTTAGGGGATACAGGTAAGCACCAAAAACAAGTAGGAGAACAGATTCTGTGAGAGCACAGTATGTAAATGTGTGCTAGCTTCTAGCAAATGGGTAACCTTGTGTGTGTATGCATGCGTGTGAGTGAGAGCATGCATTTGTGCAAGTAGTAGAAGTACAGGTAAAGTGTAAAAGTGACGTATCATCCCTCATGAATATGAAAGATAAGGATTTGAGCAATGTCTCGCAACTTTGCTGTGCTGTGTACTCAGAGAGTGCTAGTGAATTGACTTGCACGCATTCATTTGAGGTGAGGCCCATTACATTTTGTTGAAGCACAGTTTAATTTGTTATATTTTTCCTTTCCTGTATCAGCCATACTTCTTCCCTTCTGAGTTCTTTGCTATCCTTTTGCTTTGTTTCATGTGTGACATCCCTGTGCTGTGTCACTTTGACAGTTTGGAAGACAACATGAAGGTTTGTACATTTTTTAACTTTGTCCGATTGCAAGAAGGCACTGCGTGATAGGATTTCTTTTATTTTTATTTATTTTTTTTTTTCTTTTAGACTGCCAAGATTTATTATGCATAATTGTTATCTGTTGTAGCCAGTTGGGAGAGTTGGATCAGCGGGATGTGCAGAGTGTTTTTTCTAGGTCCGAGAGGGCATGACAAGGTGCACCAGTGTGTATCACGCCATCGTGTTTTTTTTTTTTCTCTCCCCACTACTATTCCAGACTTTCCTAGTATAAAAAAAAAAAGGGAAAAAAAAAAAAAAAATCATGTAGAAAACGCATCCAGATGATTATCTTTTGTTACGCCTGTCTTACGGAATACTGGCTAGTCCAAAAACATGTATATACAGAACTATATAGAAAGTTGTTTTCAGAGCTTTGTATAGTGTATACAAACTTTTTTTTTTCTTTTAATACCATATTTTGAATGATTGGTTTGTTGTTGCTGTTGTTGTTCATAGACAATATGAAATCATATTTGTAAAGGTGCAGAACATATTGAACCATAGATCATTTCATGATGTGCAGTTGGATTGTTGTTCATTGTATATACTCATGTACTGGCTGTTATGGCACTCACTTTGCATTACTACATAATATATGGTTATACTACCAATTTTCAGTGCTTGTGTATATTTTACGTGTGCGCATTTTGGGAGTGAACACAAAAGGAGAGTTTAGAATCTGTTATTTCACTATTGATTATGGTTGATTTTCAATGCTGTCAGCTGTAAAACTGTTTGTATACAGTACCCAGCAGAAGATAGAAAGGGAAGGGAGGGGGCTGATACTCCACAAGCATAGGCCATGGCATTGGGTGCATTTGATAGGGTGTGAAATAGTTTATGCAGGCAGCCACATTTTGTCTTCAGAGCATAAGATCAATTGATAGCAGCAACAAGTTGGTGAAAAGAGGAAACATATGAACTAAATACAAGGTACTTCAACTTGATCACTTTTTTATCCTTTGAATTTTTCTTTTTTGGTCAGGAGTCAGAAATACTTCAGACTCTATAATATAGTGGCAATTTATCATGCCTAGTGACTTGCACATGATGCATGTATATCTCCTGCCACAGAAATGCTAGAGACTCAGAAACAGCAAGCATGGAACATACCAGTGCCATTTTCTCTGGCACACAACCAAGCTTTACGGCAAAAGCTGTGCGGCAGTCAACAGGTATAGGTTTACTTCACAAATTCTTCATCCCAGCTCTCAGTTTCAGTTTATCAAGGAGGCGTCCCTGCATGCGGACTAGTCCATGTACGCTACACCCACATCCGCTAAGTTTGGAGACCACACTACACATGATTTGAAGCTGATGGATAAATGAATTAACAACAAAGATGAGACAACTGAAGAAGAGGGTCTTGTGACTACGATTCAGTGGATGTCTGATCTACACATTAGACTAACGCGCTGGTCACACCTTGAATGCCTACCTTCCATTTTTGTGTGTGCGTGTGTAGTGGAGTGGATGTACGTGTGTGTACGATGTGTGGGCATGGGCCCATGTGCGTGTATGTATGTGTGTGTGCGCGCAGGCTTGTGTGCACATGTGTGTGTGTGTGTGTGTGTGCCTGCATGTATGTGCGTGTGGGCAGAAGTGCGTGTGCATACGTGTGTGTGATATGTGGGTTTGTGTGAGCAAGTGTATCTGCATATAGGCTATATGTATACATATCTCTGTGTATGTGTGTCTTTGTATGTGGGCATGTGTGTGTGCATTTGTGCACTTTATGTGCGTGTGTTGGTGTGGACGTGCATATGTGTGTGAGTGCATGCACGCATGTGTGTGTGTGTTGTGACTGTGTGCGTGAATGTTCAGAAGATGACTTAGGAACAAGAACAAGACCTTCAAATACAGCATGTAAGCGCATTTGCACACTCGCACGCACACATGCACATAACAATAAGAACAACTCTTCCTTCTCAAACACATCCCATGCACACACACATATGCACGCACCCACACACACACACTGTCGCACACCAACACTTCCACACAGGTCTATGGACTCTGTGATTAACACACTGGTATTACCCCACTGATGAACACGCACACGCACGCACGCACGCACTCTCTCCCCACTCACTTGCACACCATGCTTGCACACTCATGATGTCCATGGACACTAAATAACATGCTGGCATCACCCCACTGATGAACACCACCAGCGCACACACGACTACAGTATACGCTGGGGGCCCTGAGAGATTCAAAGTCTTACCTCAGTCGACATGTGTGTTTTTCATCTTTTGTGTCTGTCATTGGAAAGGCCCAGTATGAGTTTGTCCCAATCTCTAGGAGTCTTCGCAATGTTGGCCTTGAAATTATTCCAATGTTTGGTTGGTGATGTTTCTTGCTCTTTCCTTAAAGTCTGGATGTGCGGCCACTTCCTCTCTTGATGTTGAGATCTGATAGATGGTCTATGGTATAGTGGCTTTGCTCTTGTTTGCTTAAGTGACTCTTCAGATTTCTTATCACATCTGATCGGCCAAGCTGTAATCCAGTTCTTATTGTTGCCTTGCCAGCCAGTGTGTCAGCTCTCATGTAGGAAAAATAAAAATTAACAGGATAGGTGACAGGCAAAGGGAAAAAGGGGATCATGATAAAACAACAACAACAAAAAAAAAAAACCCCAGTCTGGGGATTTTTCAAGGATATATTCTTAAAATCGGACATATATCACCATCCCTATACATCAATGAAAATAAACACAGAAATTAAACAGACAATGACAAATATACCAGTTAAGATGCACAATAAACCAATTATGGTTTGTACTAATTAGTATCTTCCCCCATTTGCAAATAGTTCTAAAAATAAACCTGCACTATCTTACCTTTTTTCAACCCATCAACTGTGAGAAAAAAATTTGCTGACAATACATGAACAGAAATGAACACTTTTTTTTTTTTTTTTTTTTTACTTGCGCAGGAGAAATACAACTAAAATCCTAATTGCACCCAATGTAAAATTCACACTACATTGATTTTAAACTATGATGACCATACTGCCTTCTATTCTTGATTCTGAATGCACTTCTCATAGTCTCCGAGAGATTTCTTTTTTAATGCAATGATGTAACCAGTGCATTATTAAAAACTGGGGATTCCAAAGAAACATGGGAGCTTGCCTTCCATGCAACAAACTGTCCATCTAGAAGGCAAATGAAACAAACTGCAGCGTTACCGGAACACGACAAAAAAGCAGAAGAGCACACAAAACAAAGTGTGAAGTAACACAGTTTTAATGCATGGTACAAAACAGGACAAGTATTGGTGGAACCCCACATTGGGCACCACTTGTCCTGTTTTGTGTTGTGCATTAAAACTGTGTTACTTCACACTCTGTTTTGTGTGCTCTTCTGCTTTTTTCGTCGTGTCCATCTAGAATGAGAGAGACCAAGTGCTGATCCTGTTCAAAAGTACTGGGGGTTGTATGTGACCCAATGTCCCTGAGTCTGTCTTTTGGCTGCTCACAGGTGTTGAAGAGAGATTTGTACACTGTGCTGGCTTTGGGGTCTTCCTGGATGCTCTTGAAAGTCTTGGTTCCCTTGCTGTCCCCAAGGGTCAGTTTGCTAGCTCCCTTGATCCCGTTCATCACTTTGCTATCTGCACTGCTGCCATTGGTTGGTTTGGAACTGTGTTGAGTTGCCCCGTTGGTCAACTTGGTACTGGCTGACGACTCACCAGATGAGGATGAAGTAGATGCAGAAGACTCTGGTCGAGACCGCTTTGAACTTTGCTGCTCCATCTGGACAAAGACAGCTGTGTGAAATGAAAATGGTCACTTCTCCTTTTGGAAATATGCGAAATCTTCAGATCACAGAAATCAAATGTTGCAAATATTCATGCTGCTGTTGTTGACATTACTCTGTGTGTGTGTGTGTGTGGTTGGAACTTCTTAAATGATGTAGTTAATGGCAGCATCCGACAAAAAAAAGGATTATGCATTTAAGACAAACCCTTGGTATTGTACAACTCTTGATATCTCAAGGGACAACAGGAAAGCAGCCTGAAAAACAAGTTTGTAATATGAAGGTATGACTAATGTATTTTTTCTTCTTAAAAAAAGGAACATTAAATAAAACATCCATGGATGTATCTCTACCACATGCTGTCTTCCAACAATATTCAACCTTGGATGAAACCATCCCTCTTCCTAGACACTGGTTCTGAATAAACTAATCATAACTGTCCACTTTTCCATCAGTGAATCTGTCTTCACAAAGATTTCCACTATATATATATATATATATATATATCTGCCACCAACATTCGATATGGGTGAAAAGGATTTTATAGTCCATCTGTCCTTTCATTAAGCAACCCTGAAAGTCATGGGCAGCAGCAAGTGCCTTTCATGCCTGCAATATTTTTATGTGCTCCAACACCAAGTGCGCTGTAGAACAAAGCACTCCTTTCAATAACGGAACAATAATGCTCTATAACCAGAGGAGCCTTGCAGTTCAAAGAAAGTTCTCCAACACTCCAAACAAAACTAGAACTGGTATAATGATCAGTCCTTTGCCTTTAAAAACAAATGTAATATGAATACGAGACATTTACAGCACATATGAAATCTTCACTTACCTTCTGATGTGACCGTTTCAGCAGCTGCTTTACGTTTTTCTGACTTCTTGGCCTTCTGTTCAAGAGAAAATAAAAAAAAAATCATACACTGTTGCAAACTGAGGTAACTGTTGCTAAAACTTTTTTAATTCTAAACAGAATATTCCTATTAAAGCTGGTTTTCTTTTTTACCAAAGTATCTGAGAATCCACAAATTATGAATTGTGTCTAATACAGTCGAAAGAGAATCTTGAAATCATCTTCTTGGGTATCCTGCTGTGGACACAAAACTACTTTGATTCATGTATGCACAATTCTTGGACAATAATTGAAAAGGTATAACAGTATTAAGCAATCCTATCTATCACTGTTTCTGACTTTTGTTCCTTACTATTTATTATTCCAGAAAAAAAAGGACAAAACAACAACAACAAAAAAAACAGGTAAAATGTCACACCAAATCAGTTTTTGTACGTTTTGCAGTCTCTGTTCCAATCAAACTAAATCTGATTTGTCATCGCTCTACATTTGATCTACTGCTGCACACCTGATTTACAAGTACAAAACAAATTGTTTCATAACATGTGCTGATCGACACGACTTGAAAATGAGAGTTTTGCTGCCTTGTGATGAACTTTTTCAGAATAAATGTCAGGAACAACAGAACTGCAGTAATCCAGTCAAGAAGAAGAGTTTCTGTTGCAAACGTGGATTTCTGAAGAGTCATGAACACCGCAAGGCAATCTGCAATTTTTCATACAGATTTCTAAATGTGAGTAAAGGGGATAAATAATGCTTGGTGCCAAGAGCCATGCATCCACATGGTGAAGGGGAGACATCTAGGCTCACAACTAACAATCCATTTATCCACTGTTCATTGGAGATAACTCCACCAAACAGATCCCAGGGTTCCATATGCCTAGCCTAAAGCAAATTCTCAATGCAATCCATATGGGTAAACAAGATGGCTGCAAAGGCAGAACATATCTGTAAGTCAAAAACAATTCCACTTTGCAGGTACTTGCAAACAACTGAATGACAAGCAATCTTAGCACACAAAAAAGACAGCTACAAATGCATACACGTGGTGCATGCATTCACGTTTTGTCCACAGAGCTGACGGAACAGACGGTTGCTTTCTGTGACATGTCAATGTCAGCAGTAACAGTCGTGTCCATCAAGTGTTTGGAATGTATTCCATGAATCTTCAAACATTTACATATACATGCCCCTTTCAGTCTTAATTCTAAAATTCAGCTAGACTCTCACTGGGAAGTTGTAATTCAACTGTGACAATCAGGACTTGACTGACTGGAAGGTGAAGTTACACTCAAGTACTGGCATGCAGCCTGTTAGCAGTCAATGTTGACAGCCATACTGTCAAACCACTAGACTTACGATTAACTGGGCTGGTCAGCTGAAAAAAAAATTCAAGAGTCCACTGACAAGGAGGGAACTTTGCCTTCCAGTCAATCGGCACCTGATAATCACAATTAAACCGCCACTTCATGCAGTGTGAGAGTAGTTTACTTTTATCACCAAGCCTCTGCCTCAGTCAGACAAAGCAGCACATCTGTGAAAAGCAGCAATGTGCTTGGCCATGTGAGTCAAGTGACTCTCACACTTTGCAGTGTCAATACCCACTGCCACCAAAACGTTTCATTTGTGATATTCTTGGCGAGTTGATATACCACTTCACTGCTGCTAATGCTGACATGACCAAGGCTCCATGCTAAACCTATGCTGTAATGCTCAGATTTCAGAGAGACGTACAGTTCAAACAAATTCAGCTGTTGAGGGTGCTTGAGATTACGGTCACCAATAGCCTCCAGAGCAGAAAGGGAATCGGAGAGAATGAGGAAATCTTCATGTTTTGATTTAGAGACCAGTTGAAATTTTAACAGTTTTCCAACTACACACTGGAAATAAAATGAACGGTCAATTAAGAGAAAAGATTGGTTAAGTAGAATATGGTGGATGGGGCAGAAGTTATAAGGTTAATCAATTAAGACAAAAGCGATGCAATTTTCTTATCTACATTAACCTCCAACCTAGCACCTTTTCTTTCCTTTTTCTTTTCAGTTATCAGTTCCACAAGAACATCAAATGAATATTCAGTGTGACAGTCCATCTTTCTTACTTAAATTTTTTTTTAAATTGCACTCACCTTCGCCATTTTCTCCCTTGTTCTCTTGAAGTGCATATTGTCACTGTTCTTCTCCAAGTCTTCTTCACCCCCATTTATCACCACCACATCACGTTCTGTGAAGGTCTGGCCACACTGGGTACACACACAAGCAAGGATTCTTACTTATCACAAAATTGATTCTAAAGACTGCACTTCTTAAAAACAACAGCATGGGTAAAAATTGTTTTAAACAGGCACTGAACAACTCAAATCATTCTGATTTTACCACCTAATCTTTGTTTAATCATCAATTTTTTTTTTTTTTTTTTTTTGCTGTCCCAACCTCTGCACCACCTCAGAGGCAGTGCACCCACTCTGCTCATTCCGACACCCCGTCCACAGCCCGGTCGGCCCTGCTGCAGCCCCAGCAATCCACAGGGAGCAGTCAATGTCAAGAGGCAACCCACCGGAGGAGACACTGCACTGCTGCCAAGTCACTTCAGTGGTGTTCAGTGGCGCCTGTTCTGATCTAACATACGCAGGACACCACCTGCTAGCTCCCTACTGACGACAATAACTGCTTAGTCACGGAGCCAGCGTGAGCTCTCCCTCTGGAGGGCACCACCACGTCCGTCCACGACAGCCCCCATGGACTCGCCAATACCGGTGACCCCAACGGAATCAAACCAAGGCCACAGACGTGGAGAGGACATCGAAATTGAGGTCACCATAAGAGCAGGGCATGAAGGGCCACAGAATTTGAGACTTTTTTTTTTTTTTTTTTTTTTTAATGCTTATTGATGAGAACGAGGATGATTAAGATGATGCTACGGATTTCCATTTTGGTCTGAGACTACATGACAGGGCTGTACTCTATGCTTCCTTTCATAATATATCCCGGCGTCAACCAGGGCCAAGAGATACAGGCACCTGCAGTGTTGGTCAGGAAATTTGAGCAACACTCTCAGAATGCATCCATTAAGTGGATGAAACTCGACTGTGTGGTCCCAGTCTTCCCAACTGAGTCCGCAGCAAACTCAACTCTGGGTAGAAGCCCGTTGGGACACAGAAAAACCCACATGACTGCTGGGATTCAAACCCATGACCTCCCAGCCTGGAGTCCGCAACACTAACCACTTCGCCACAGCGGATGGTCTAATCAATCTTTTTAGTCTTATCTTTTCTAACGCTCTCAGTGGCTTTATTTTCATGCTGTTCATTCTAACTCCCCCCCACACAAAATCATTCACAGATTATTCTCCTTGCAGTTTCATCATCGACAGTCCAAGGGAGCTGCCAGTATCTGGTCTTTCTAAGGCAACCCACCAGAGAAGACACTGCACTGCTGCAGAGTCACTGAAGTAGTTTTCAGTTGTGCCTGTTCTGGCTGACAGACTCTGTATAGCTGCAGAGTCACTGAAGTAGTTTTTCAGTAGTGCCTGTTCTGGCTGACAGACTCTGTATTGCTGCAGAGTCACTGAAGTAGTTTTCAGTAGTGCCTGTTCTGGCTGACAGACACTGCACTGCTGCAGAGTCACTGAAGTAGTTTTCAGTAGTGCCTGTTTTGGCTGACAGACACTGCACTGCTGCAGAGTCACTGAAGTAGTTTTCAGTAGTGCCTGTTCTGGCTGACAGACACTGCACTGCTGCAGAGTCACTGAAGTAGTTTTCAGTAGTGCCTGTTCTGGCTGACAGACTCTGTATAGCTGCAGAGTCACTGAAGTAGTTTTCAGTAGTGCCTGTTCTGGCTGACAGACTCTGTATAGCTGCAGAGTCACTGAAGTAGTTTTCAGTAGTGCCTGTTCTGGCTGACAGCCTCTGTATAGCTGCAGAGTCACTGAAGCAGTTTTCATAGTGCCTGTTCTGGCTTACAGTCTCAAATAAACCAGGAACTAAGCTCTTATAGAACTGCTTAGTTGTGAAGCCAGCATGAGTGAGCTCATCTCCCCGTCTCCCTCACTCTGGAGGGCACAGCAACAGCCATCCAGAAACAGTTCCCAAGAATCTGTTCATCCTGAAGAGTTTGGCATGAACACGCCACAGGCAAGGACATGGAAAGGAGAGTCAACGTGAGGAAATACAGAGTCAGAGAATTCTCTTCTTTTTTTCTTGTTACAATACTCAACGAGTATAAAGATGATGCTACAGCATTCCTTTTTGATCTGCAGATGTGCAAAGTCAAGTTATGCTTACTGCTCAGCCAACTAAGGAGGCCATGAGTTGTATGGTGAGATTCTTATCACTATTTTTTCATGGAGTGAGAGAGATACAGACACCTGCAAAGGTGCTCAGGAAATCTGGTGGACTGCACTTTGAGATTCCTTTCATATATCATATCCTGGAGTCAACCAGGCCTGAGAGACACACCTGTAAAGGTGGGCAAGAAATATTAACACTTTACAAGGCATCCACTATATGAATGCAAGCAGACGGTATGGTAAACAGCCTTCCCATTTGATTCTTATGGGTATCAGCTGAAAGGTCCCTACCTCCTCCCCACCTAGAGACAGGCATTACATATTCACTTCACTTTCATACAGTAAATGGACATCACAAAATGCAGAATCAATTATTAAAAGAATATGCAAATCTCTGTTCACAAAGTCTTACATATTCAGTGACAAAGAACTGTCCAAGGCAGATAAATTGAAGTTGTTGGGAGTGATGAAATGAGTGTGATGTCATTACAGCTGCAGGGTTCTGAGCACACAAAACAGACAGGTGCTACAGACTTTCTGAACAACCACACAGAGAGAGACGAAGAAGGGCTCTGGCAAAATAAGTAGCATTTTGGTAGAAAGACTTTGCATGCAACCACTTTTGAATGTAGTGATTTCACACTTGTGAGACCAACCTTGTGACAGGTCTCTGTCTTGATCTCTTTCAATGCTCGCTCGGAGAACACACACACCCACAGGTCCACAAAAAGCAGAATCTGCACACAAAACAAGATACATACTCGAATAAAATGCTTTTAGAAAAATTAGTAGATCATACTTAAAACATTTGCTACAGACCTTTGAACATGAGGTCTTTTACACTAACATAATTTTTCAGAAAACATGCTTTAGAGTGAAGCATCATACAACTGGCTTTCCCCCATTTTAGATCAAATCTATTTTTGTCAGTATGGCACCGTGACCTCCAAATGTAAGTACTGCAAGGTGAATGACTCTGCTGCGGAGGAAGCCAAAACCTCTAATTAGGACTATGTGCATAAGCTCATGATGTAAGTCCACTGAACAGGTCAAAATTAAAACTAATTCGGGTCAGTCAAAAAAATACTGGAAGATGCAGCGTTTTGCTGTAAAGTTCAAGAATCAAATTTATGAAATATGTACAACTCAAAAACAAAAATCCGTGACCAGGATCATGATCAGATTGTGCACCAAAGCCATGACTGGGGTGGACTGGCAGAAGCTGTGCAGTAAACAGCCACTTCTGTTTCTAGTTCATCTCTAGCAGGGAATCTAGCCTGTTCTGCCTACAGGTCAAAGCTTACCTTCTTCATTCAGATTCCAAGCTATAATGACTTCTGTTTCCAACTCAACATCAGCTTTTTGAAAACTAGTTTCTTTGCTTTCCTGTTACTTAGTTCCATGATGAAAGCCACAGTGCATGTGCAGACATGAAATCTTCTCTTTTAAGCCAAAAAAAAAAAAAAAAAAAAAGAGATTGTTTTCATCTCCTAAACCAAATCCATCCACTAAGAATGCTAAGAATGCGACAGAAAACACTGAAAACACTATATCATGACTGCTCAAAGTCACGCTCCCGCGCCCTCTTACACATACACACACTTCCCTTTTAACAAAATTTTCAAATATTCTCCTCTGCAGCAGTTTCATGTGTGCTATATGATGGAATGTTATTAGCCATGCATGAGGACTGTGGAAGCAAGGCTGTGAGATCAATTCAGCCCAAGATAAAAGACTGGTAGAAGATGGACATTCAGCAGGCAGTGGACAAGGAGAAAGGAAAACCCCTAAGATCAGGAAGGTAACAGGACACATGCAAACCAAAAGACAGGGGCTGGGGTCAACAGAAATAAAGTGGTTGTCAAAGGCAAAATGGAAAGCAAAGACAGAAATGGTAGCACAGGAGCTGAGGAAGAGGGTGCCAAGAGAATGCAGATGGTAATCCAGCAGGACCGACAGAGGCAGCGAACTACAATGCGAAGGAAAACGTGTTGCAAGGAAATCCCAGCTGGAATGACATGGCACATGGCCACATCAGCTTCATAATTGTAAGAACTGTGTATGACCTCCTGCCCTTGAATTTACATCTGGTAAAATGGGGGAAATCAGACAGAAATCTTGCTACCCATTGCATGATTTTAACTTGACCTGCAAAAATAATGGCCTTTAACAAAACCAATCAATAAAACAGCAAAACTGCAATCATCTTCAGCAACTTTTTCTTCCACTTTTTCTTCCTCTCCTTGTGGTACTTGGTCATTGTTGACCAAAAAAGTCTAAACTTTATAAAGATCTATATTCATTTGGTTTCATTTAAGGGGCCACTAGGTCCATGCAGCACTTTAACTTTTTTGTTGTTGCTTTTTTAGGTTTTGTGTTTTTTCGCATACAAATTTGTCATACAAAGTAGCAGAGTTGAACTGTCAATCAAGTCGTTGCATGCCAGGCCAAAAGAGAGGCACTTGGCAGCTCTGCTTTTTCCCCCTACTCAACCCTGTCAAATCACTTCACCAGGACAGAGATCAGAAACATGGTGCAACCAAGCACGGCTGACAGGCATTCACATACTTGGGCACCTAAGCCACAGTTTGACCTTCTTACTGCTTTTTGTCTATGACGGCAAGTCTGAATCTATCATCAAGCAATGATCTTTAAAACACCAGGTCAAAGAATGTTCACAAAACTAGGTGTTAAAACTTTCACTAAAACAACTAGAGAAGTGCCTGACAATCTCTCAACTTCATGCCAACAAAATGTAGCTGCATCCATCCAAACAATGTGCACTTCAACTGCTGGCAGCATTACCAGAGCTAAGCTACTGAACACAACTGGTACATCAAAAGTGCAAAGTGAACACTGATTGAACAAATGTTTGAGCATGATGGTTTTCTGTTGAAAACTTAATTATCACCGATAAATCCTTGCTCTCTTTCCGGTTAAAAACTAACATCACCATTACTGCCACAACAGTAAACTGAAAATAAGACAAACTTTCACATGGATTTGATGAAGTAGGTCAGAAATCCAGTCTTGTCCTTTGTGTTATAAATCACTCAGTAAAATCCATCCCCCACCTTCTGTCAGCAATCCCATCAGAACACAGGCAGGATTAAGAACAATGAAATACAACAGAGCATTTTACAATAATGACACACCCTACTGCAATTGCAGATTCTTACCTGTACTTTCCATTCATTTCAATGCCAGCCACAGGACAGATGTAGTCAGCCACCTGCATGTCGATGTAACCGTCTCCTTTCTCTGCACAGTTGGCTTCTTTGGCTGCAGGGTTCTCTGTCAACTGAAGCACTCTCAGGTCCTGCTCAATCACAAAATGATATTGGTACTTCATGAAAATGATAGCCCTCAGTGGAATGCAAATCCTGCACGCTAACTTAACACCCTGTGGTACTTTCCCCTGATTTTTGATCACGGATGAAGGTTTTTTAATGGAAATGATCACAACTAAAAACATTTCTTTTTGCTGGAATTGTTAATAGAATAGTTTACTAAACCAATCCGAAATAAATGCACCTAAAGAGAAAAAAAGTTAATTGAGAAATGTAATACTGTTGCATAGTTCTTGCTAAAAAATGTGAAAAACTTAAACATTGTTGAGATTTTAAGCCATTCCCTGTTTCAATTAACGTTATGCTACCATGCCAAACACTTTCTTCAACTTAGATCACTTTTTCAAGTTGAGAACTTTAAACTACAAACCTGTTCTGATGCGCTTGCGCGCATGTACCAAACTATCAAATTAATTTTCTACAGTACAAAGCAAACTCTTACAACTGGTCTCAAAAAAGCAACTATTTGTAAGTCTGCCAACAACAGGGACAAACAAATTACAAGACCAAAAAAAAAATCCTCGTTATCCCCATATCTACTTGCAAGTCACCTACCAACAAGACAAAGAAAAAATCCCCCCATCATCCCATCATCTACTTAGTACTTGCTAGTCACCTACCAACAAGACAAAAAAATATCTCCATCATCCCCATCACCTACTGCAAGTCACCTACCAATAAGACAGAAAAAAATCCCCATCATCTCCATCACCTACTTGCAAGTCACTTACCAATAAGACCCCCACCCAAAAAAACATCATCCCCATCACTATCTGCAAGTCACCTACCTACAAGACAAAGAAAAGTCCCCATCAACTTCCTGCAAGTCACCTACCAACAAGACAAAAAAAACCCCAAAAAACCCACATCTCCTACTTGCAGTCACCTACCAACAAGACAAAGGAAAAAAAATCTCCATCATCCCTATCACCTACCTGCAAGTCTGAATTACATTAAATGTTGTGCATGTGCTCCAAACTAATCAACACTGGTAATAAATGCTGAATAGCAAAGCTACCTGGCACACCCAAGAGTGGAAGTGAAACCACAATCACTTACACAATCACAACTTTTAACAGAACACAAAGTGAAAACAATGAGGAAAACAGACAGGGCAGCACCACTCATCTGTCCCTGAACAAATCTCTTATTCATATGTGAACGACCATCTGTGCGTCCTCTCACGTGATCCTGAATCCTGATGGATTCTGGATGGCAAAAGTTCCACTCATTTCACACTAGCCACAGGCTGGCACTCCAGCTAACCCATCACCCACACACTGACACAACACAAAACGGAACAAAAACAAACCTTCAGTCCTCTCAGGTAGCGATAGGTGGCAGCACACTCAAATTTGGTTCTGTCAATCAGGAACTCCAGAATAGATGTCTTGTTATACAGTCTGGAAAACACAGCACACAGAACTGAAGTTAATCTTTACAGACGTACATAACAAACATCAACATGACAACAAGGCAAATCAACTTCACATGTCCTGCAAAGTGCCTGATGTGAGGTGACAAGGCAAAACAGCAACAAAAATTTGGCACTGGAATGAAATTCTTGACATCTCTGCACCAACAAAGATTTCCTGACAGTAACAGGGAAAAAATTCAAAATTATATGCACAATGTTTTTAGATTTGCTGGTATTTTAGTGGTAAGCCAAAGACTGACTATCAACTTGGGACCAAAATTTTTGGTTCATTACCATCTTCTCTTGTGGTGGAAAGGTAGAACATCAATGACACTGATGCCTTTCCTCAAGCCACACAATGACACATGTCTCATGTGATACAGCTCTGCAAGCTGAAGACAGAACGAAGATGAAAAATTGGAAGACAGAAAACCACCACCACAAATCTGGCAGAAAATAGTCTTTCATTTCTCCTCTGGCCAGTAAATGCTAAATTAACAAATGCATGTTGACATCCATGTTTTCTGTGCTTTAAAATTGTGAATGACTTTTCCAGAAACATTTAATTTGATACAATTTATTATCACATGTGCGCACGCACGCGCGCGCGTGCACACACACACACACACACACACACACACACACACACACATGCACACTCCCAAGCAAAACAGAAGCGAGTTCCCATACTGCAACAGCAAAGCCAGGAAAGGCAGGAACATGAAAAAATAAAGTTGTAAAATCAGTACTATTAGATCTTAAGGAAAGATCACTTGTCACACTATAATCATCTTGCAAACTTTCTGGTAGGAACTGAGATTTCCAGCAGTCATTCACTATACTCATGAGACTTGAACAAATGAAATGGACAGGGTCCAAACAGCAGCATATTATATATATATATCTCACCTTCCCATTTCACATGCCATAATTGGCTTGACTAAAGCTTCCTGGCTGATGGCACAGTGCCGCCATTTGAAGGCCAGATCAGCCACTTTGTCTTTCTGCTGCAACATCCATAACACAATATATCATGTCAATGACAATTCTTTAAAAGAACAAAGTGGAAAAAAGTGTCTCACATAAGATCGCTTGGTCAGGTTTCATCAATCCAAGATAAAATTAACAAATTTTACCACATGATTCTTCAAGTTACAACTCCTAATGCTAGCATACCATGTATTGACTTTGTACAAATTATCATATAGTGATAACAATACTCTGTCAACAAGATTTTGTATCTATCCACGTCAGGAAGATTACCACAAAAAAAAAAAAAAGAAGAATACACACAGAACTAATTCTAATGAAACCTGATGGAAAGACAGGCGGAGGCTGATGATGAACCCTTTAAATGAAGGGCTTAGAACCTTCTAGGTCTAAAGAAGACACTCTAGGGAGAGCTGGGCAGCTGAACGCCTTCAGATAAGGAACCACTTCCTGGAAGAGTTTGGCCCCTAATTCTTCAATTACGCTCTTTGGGGGAAAAAGGCAGCATCCAGGTTATGACTCCTGGGTGCCTCTGTGCTATGAATGAGAGGGGATGAAGGGGCTTAAACAATCGTATAAGCAGAATAATACTTTAAAAAACTAGCAACAACAAAAATGTTTTAATGTAAAAGAAAAACAGAAATGACTGTGTGCCACCACATGAAAGAACAAATTACAAAACCCCATGCACTTTGATCTTTTTGGCCTTCTTCAGATAAGACGTAAAAGACTAAAGACAATGAAAATGAAGAAGGAACTGACAATCATTTACCTCCTCAAACTGAGCACAAAATGGATTGAAACCCTAAAAACCACAGAACAGCGAAGAAAGTCAAATTTTTCTGGCACTGATTTCCTGAATTCAGATTCACTCTATGCATCAAATGACAGTCAAAGTCTTGACAGAAAGTTGTAAGACATGCAACTAACAGAATGCAAAGGCATGACTTTTTCACTTTTCTTCTTGATACTTGAAACTGGAGTGAACACTTTAGACAGCTCTCTCTCTCTCTCTCTCTCTCTCTCTCTCTCTCTCTCTCTCTCTCTCGAATTAGATATACTGCCCCTTTCTTATAAATTTGAATATAACAAAGCAATAATGATGTTCAGAATTATGGACCAATTAGCACCCTCAAATATATCTGCAAGATTTCCTATCAATCAATCACGATATACTAATAACATAATCATACTGAAACCAAGAATCGATCTTTTTAAAAGTAGCTTAGTTTACTCTGGTGGAACACTTTGGAATTCTATGCCAACATATGTTAAACAGAAGAAAAGCATTAATTTGTTTAAAGTTGCGTATAAACACATTCTATTTGAAAAAATGAAAAACAATTTATTTTAACAGTTCCCTAGTATTCAGTCTGAGCTACTATCAAATGTCAGAAACTGTTGTTATTCAGAAACTGAACCCTGCATATTTTATCTTTTTATTTCGTATGCATGTACTATTTTCCATTATCATTAGATCAGTGTTTATTTTTTTAAAAAATCACGGTTAAACTAGCATATATGCTCTGTCTTACTCTTTTCTTTAATTGATCACCGAATTACCTCCCGTGGCCTTTGTCAGTCGTGTAAATAATTGGCGTAGACTGCATTGTGTATTTACGTTTCTCATTTTCTTCTTTCTTCTTCTTCTCTGCTATACTTGTTACATATAAATACAGACAATTTACTTTCTGCACTATTGTTGTGAATTTCTGTTTAGCCTCAGGGCTGAGTGTAAAAAAGCACCCATGTATGTTTATCTCATATCCCTGAATAAACAAAATTTCGTTCTTTCGTTCTTTCTCTCTCTCTCTCTCTCTCTCTCTCAGGTTGCTACAGAAGAGGAGGGACACGGATGAGGGAAGTGTGAGCAGGAGTAGGGCAGAGGGTGGGGAGGGTGTCAGTCACCTTGCTCAGAACAGGGGTGATGGGTAGGAAAGACTAATGATGAAAATCATAACTAGAAAAAAAAAATTGATATACAGATATAAATAAAAAAAAAAACACTAATATGAGAGAAAAATGAGAAGCAGGTAACACAAGGCCAAAGACCCTAAGGGATGTCACAAGATGAGCTTTAACATCTTTAAATACCTGACAATTTATATTTTATGTAAAACAACTCAATTAACCTATCAACTGAAACTGAATACCATTGATCAGCAACCATTCAATCTGCCTCCAGTGTCAAAGGCTCCAAGGCTAACTCCGTGACTCACTCACAAAATGTTCCAAAACTAAGTGTTAAAATATGACTTCACCTTCTGGGTCATCATGAACTCTGATGATGAGACTAAAGTGAATTTAAGAAAGTCACACATACTACATGAATCTGTGATTTTAACCCTTTAATCACCACATTAGCTGCAGAGCTACTGGTGTATGAATGCCACAGTCATTGCTTGGCACCATGAGCTTGTGTGGTTCAGATTTTTTTCAGTGTATTTTCTTAAATAGTTTTTCTCTCGTCTTTGAATGGTACATGTACTAGCATTACTGTTATCTTCAAAATAAATGATAACAACTGGTTTGGTGGTTTGCAAGTGAAATAAATCCAGTGCCCCACAGTGCTCAGCTCTATTGCACAACTGGTTTACTGCTGCTTGAAGTTTGGGGGTAGCTGGCACCAGAAGGGTTAACAGTAATATTTAAATTTTGATTTAGTTTTTATTACTGACCGGTGTTATATTGCGTAGAAATCTGTATTAAACTGAGGTTTCATTTTACTCTAAATCTCACCAACAGTCACACACACATAATCTCATTCATAACACTTTTAACAAATGGAGTTAGACTTTGAGGAAATGTTAATTCGATGGGAACAGTCCGTCTGTACCAAAATGGTCCTGGTAGCAATTCAAGCCCGCAATCCATGGGTCACAAGAGTAATACATATTTTAACTAATCCAGCGCCTCATCAATTGATATATTTCAGCCCTCTTTACTTGAATCTGTGATAAATAAAGAAGATCAGCATGGCAATGTCTAATCTCAATGTGTCATGCTCTCACAAAGAGTGCCCATTCTGTCACTGCGTCACTGTCAATAAATTAAACCCAATTAATGATTTCGACCCAATCAGGGCGATGTATATGATTATAAACATTCTGATTTTTTTAAATACAAATCAACAGTTAACTAAACGAAGGGAAGGGGGTGGGAGAGAAAAGAAAAAATATGAATGGGAACAAGATGACGACGACCAGTTAAATGGTGAACAACAGTCGTGAACTGACGATTCATAGATTGTGTCTTAGTTTCGGCCAAAATATAAGCAACACCAAACAAAAAATACAAAGAAGCAAAAACGAAATACAAAGTAGCACAGATTTTTTTTATGTACAGATTTTTTTAATGTACGATGCTGAACAGATCTATAAATTTTCGACAAACAGAAATAATGGAAGTCTGTCATTCAGTATATGAGTGTAATTTTTACTCTTTCTTTCTAAGTTTCTTACCTGTTCGGGTTTCTTCTTTGTTTTCACCAGCTCATCCCGTTTGGGAATTGTTCCTCCGTCGCAACCCATAATGATTCGATTCACAAAAACTGGTTCAAGATAATGAACGCAGCAGTACTTTTCTGCCTGACTATGGTGACGGTCTTTCCCTGAAATAACCGGAAGTAGTTTTGTTTGGTAGAATAAAAAATCAGACTTTTATCCACAGATACAACTTACGCTCAAACGCATCACCAGTCTGAATAAAAAAAATAAATAAATAAATAAATAAAAAATAAATAAAATAAAACTCTACTCTACATTAACTCATTTTTAGGGTAACATCTGCCGAAGAATATGCTTATGCTAAAATGTCTGGCACATTCAACCACTTTGGGACATTTTGCCTGATTCTAATTTTTGATTGTTTCAGAGATTGTTTTCATATCTGTAATATATTTTCTTAATTTCATGTTCCCAGTTTCTCCATCTTCAAACTCCCCCCCCCCCCCCCCCTCCCCCTTAAGTCCAAATCTTTGCCAAGTCATTACTATGAAGACAGTTGAGTTGTTGGCCTGCGTTTGTTTTCCCCCCCCCCCCCCCCCCCCCCCCCCCCCCCCCCTTAGATTGTTCGTCTATGTATTTGTCTGACTTGATTCAAGTTTAAAAGGCTGTGCCAGTCTTGAATAATTACTCTGTGTTAGGTTTTCTTATGGGAGCACAAGTCACCCCACTGGTTTACTGTTTATTGTTTACTGTTCCCTGCCTCATTTCATTTCCAATTTTGTTTGAGAGGGGATGAACATCGCCAAGTATTCCACCACTGAAATAGCAGCCACAATACGCATTCAAAACATCCGGACTGATAAAATCCAATGACCATCCTTTTCATTATTACACTGTTGGGTATATAAAGAAAAGTATGCTATTTGAGCATCAGTCATTAATCTTAAAAGCGGAATGCAATCACTGGGATTTCAGTGAATGAACGTTATTCACTTTTTTTTTCAATATAGAAAAAGATGAAGAAGAAACTAGTCCATGAACTTGTCAAATACACATGGGACATCTATCGAAGGGCCACAACAGAAAGATTATCTAGAAAATGCTCCTTAACTCGAATCACCACCACCACGGAACGGGCTTCATTTTTGACAAAGCCAGAGCCTGAGTGAACTCAGCCATTAACAACACATAAATATCAAGCAGGCTCACTATCATATGTATCTCTCCATACCCACAGAATATCATCCTCTTCTAAATTTACTGCCTTCAATAGCGTTACAACGACGATGCAGCTGAGGAAGTACATAAAAGTTTGCAAAACCACAGTGAACTGAACTCCAGAAAAAAATCTTCCTTACCATCTCACATGGATGCCCCATCATTTGAGACGGACAGTAGCATGATCCTTTGAGGCAGTGTAAAGAAATGAAATTGGACTAATAGCTCCTCAGCTGATCCCAAGCAGCCACAAACACACGCTGGCTAACACACCCTTGCCACACAAACAGTCATGAAAAACGGCTTGGCATAAACCCAGTGGCAAGGCACTACCGAATGGATTTCATATATGTCTGCTCCTCAAAAGTTGCAGTTAATCTTCTGTAAAAATGGCAGTGATCATAACAGATCACGAGAGATTATTGTACCAGTGACCATCAAGTTCAAGATTATGATTGCACACACACACGCGCACGCACGCGCGCGCACAGGCACATGCACATGGCACATATGCACATATTTACAAATAAGTGGTTCACTTCACTCAAACTGCTGCAGAATGATGTTAACAATTCCAGTGACAACATCACAGAAAAAAATCTGTGAGGCAGCAAAAGAGATCCTGGTGTGAAGGTCAGAAGAAGATACATCTGAAGGCGCCAGTGAGACATAGACAAGTACTGTCCTCAACTACTGAATCAAACAACCGGGGGCAGTCCTGATCACCCTTGGAAGCCCGTATGAAACGTTCCCTCAAAACATCAAGGGACATAACTGCTACTCGGCAGATGCTGTTATATAGTAGCCACTGGATGCTACGCAACAGAACCTTCATTGAAGCGTTCTTAGGGTGTACCAGCCCACATTTTGTGACTGCAGGAAGACCGACATATGATGCCACCACCTAGCAAACTGATGCTCCACTCGCTGTTTCCTGATAGGGAAAAACCACAATAAGTCCAGACACAGCCAAGTTTTATGCCACACCCTCCTCTGGAGATCCCCTGGACAGAATTGAAAATTGCAGACTTTTCTGCTATCAACAGAATTGTGGTCAGTACTTCATTACCATCACTAGGCCTTTTCCCAGAGTCAGCCAACAGGAAATGAGAAAAAAGATAGACCTGAAGGTGCCAGTTAGACCCAGAGAAGTGCCATCCTCAAGTGCTGAATCAACTTGCAGGGAGCTAGCCTGCATCACCCTCTGAAGCATGGGCTGTATTTACCTAGGGTCAGGCAAGCACAGGACATTCCATGAGAAATCAAGGGACACAAATGCTCTTGGCAGATGCCATTGTGTGATGGCTACTGAGCACGACACAAAAGAACTTTCACAGAAGAATCCCCCGTTATTTATACCAGCCTTTATTTACATTAAGTTTTCAAGGTAAAGAACAAAAACCACACATGTGACATACGAACTTGATTCCTTCGGTACCGTGTCCCAAGTCTGCTCACCCAGGCTGCTTGACAGCACTCCAGGCAATTAGTTGTACCAAACCGACTCATCCCCGTGATCCCCAATCCATAAATCGACACTGGTTGGTCATAAACAGTTGGTTTTGTTCAGAATGCAGAACTAAGTGGTTTCTATAGCTGTCAGTGAAGGATTTAACATGTAGAGTTTAACATTGCCCTCTTCATATTATTTCTCCTTCCCCCATCTTCTTTGAGAAAAATAAAGAAAAGTTTTTGAATGTAAGCAGCACGGTTCTAGAGCATTCTCCTTTTCTGCGGCAATACTCTGGAATTCACTACCTTTCCATCTACGTCATGCCCCTTCCTTCCTGACTTTCAAATCTGCACTTAAAACGTATCTGTTCAAACACCAGTTGCAGGATACCACCTGAAATATTTCTAAATTACTACCTGTCACTTGCATACTTTGCTCGTGTACATGTGAGCTGTTCACCATGTCATATAGTGTGTTTAGTATGCAACATTATGTTCCAATGTGTGTGTGTGTGTGTGTGTGTGTGTGTGTGTGTGTGTGTGTGTGTGTGTGTGTGTGTGTGTGTGTGTTTCTGCTTATATTTTTAGAGTTGAATTGTTAAAACTTGTAAAGCGCCCTGTAGCCTGCGTTGTTAGTATGGGCGCTATCTCATTATCATTCTTATTACTGTTAGAGAATATCGGATTTGGGCCTCATCTGTAACTCTGGATACGGACCTTAAGTGCTACGTCACAAGCTTAGAACTCACGTATGACCCTATCAGCTGGTAGTCATTGGATTAAAAAAAAGAAAAAAAAAAAGAAGAAGAAGAAGAAAGAAAAGCCTCTGCTTTCTATGCAATCTGTCTGCCTGGAATAACATAGCATGCATCTCAATAGGCGTAGGAAAGGAAAGACGCATTAGCAACTTGCGCACACAACAAACGTGTCCACATCTCATTACTGTAAGCTGTTTCCATCGTTTACAAACAAAAATGGAGCCATCGAATTTTAAGCTGGTTGGCATGTGGCACATGAATCAGTGACACTGACTTCAGGACAAAGCACAAGCTAAAAAACATATTTTAGCTTTATTTTCATCTTGATTCCGCTTTGAAAGGCCACGATCAACTTGCTGATAACTCTGCTACATTATGGGGTGTGCATGTAGAAAGTCATGAACAAGAAAGTAAAAGACCCAAGACGTGAGGATGAAAATGTTACCCGATTCTGTTTAGGGTTTCTCAGCAGGCTACAACTTTTCGATTTTTGCCCGAAAGGACCAGCTGTTCCCAGCAGACCCTGATATAGAACCAGGCCCAAAATCACACACACACACACACACACGCACGCACGCACGCACGCACGCACGTACGCGCTCGCACACATGCACGCACGCACACGCTCACACACACGCACGCACGCTCGCACACACACATATATGTATATGTGTATACAGAGAGAGAGAGAGAGAGAGAGAGAGAGAGAGAGAGAGAGAGAGAGAGAGAGAGAGAGAGAGAGACTTCTAAGCGTCAGAAGGATGGGTGAAACAACCCACACCTACCTACTCTGGCTAACTACAGTCTCGCTCTTCCTTACATGAAAGAATGAAGGGTGTCAGCTGGCACAGCTGCTTAATGAAGACAATACGTTTCAGTCTCTGATGGTGGTTGCCAGAAAGAAATCGTGACAGTATTGTGTACAGCAGCGGGTTTGTTGCAGCTGGTGGGGGTGACATGTTTGTTGACGGGTGGGAGCCAGAACTGAACTGACGAAATGATTTTTTTTTTTAAATATCGTTGCATTATTTCATAAGAAAAAGGGTGAGTAGGGTAGCGGGGGTCCTCGTCTTCCTGTAAACGAGGAGAGAGAGAGAGAGAGAGAGAGAGAGAGAGAGAGAGAGAGAGAGAGTGTGTGTGTGTGTGTGTGTGTGTGTGAGAGAGAGAGAGACAGGGGATTACTCATCTTCTACATTTTCATCAAAAACATCGCCGTATTATACCATAAGAAAAAGGGTGGGTAGGGTAGGGTGGGTAGGGGGATGGGCGAGGGTCCTCGTCTTCTTTCTTGTGAACGAGGAGGGGGAGGGGGGTGACAGGGGATTACTCATCTACCACATTCTTTATTAACTCGATGGAGTGGAGGTGTGACAAATTGTTCACCACTTTTTTAAAAGTGGTGAGGAGGAGGGCGGTGGTGGTGGGGGGGAGGGGGCTTCGTTTGCCAGACTTTTGGAGGGGGCGTTCTCTCATCTTCAAAATTCCAGTCAAAGTGGGGAAGGCGGGGTGGGTAGGGGATTGTGTAAAAATAACATGCCGTCCATATCTTTAGACATCAAACTTAGAGGGGATGAGGGTAGGGGTGGAGAAGGGGGGGAGTACAAGGTAGTCTGCTCCCCACCCTCCAAATATTTTCATTCGGGGAGGGAGAAGCTATCCACCTGCACCCCCACACCGTGCCAATTCTCCTTTTTGGTGAAGGGATACGGAGCATGTAATGTCAAGTTCTCTGTCTTTCTCTGTTTAATCTTCTCTCATAATGAATTTGTTATCTTAAATCCCACTTAAAAGTTTCCTTTCTCTACACTTTTGTCAGCTTCTTAACTGTAAAATCTGAGTAACAGGTTTCCTATTTCGGACCTAATGATTCTAACCAACGACCACTCACACTGACAGCTCAATTCCACACGTAGCATGATAAAACATCCACCCTTGGAAAGTCTCTCTCTGTCTCTCAGTCTCTTTGTGCTTCTGTCTGTCTGTCTGTCTGTCTGCCTGCCTGTCTGTCTGTCTGTCTGCCTGTCTTCTCTCTCTGTTATATCATACACTTTATGAATTTTCATGATTTTTTTTTTGTGGAAGAGAGAGAGAGGGAGAGAGAGAGAGAGAGAGAGAGAGAGAGAGAGACAGACAGACAGACAGACAGACAGACAGACAGACAGACAGACAGACAGAGGCTGGCTGGTTGTATTTTTTTTTTTTTTTTTTTTTTTTTTTTTTTTTTTTTTTTTTTTTCACAGCCGAGGAAGACGGAAGACGGAGGAGGAAGCACCAATATGACTAAATATGCTGATTCGATTGACAAAAAGACAGACAGGTCATCTGCCAAACTGAGAACGTGACGTCATGTACGAGTGAAGACCAATCTTAGAGGAAACAGTCAAGGGAAGATGTTGCAGGAGATGGAATTCAGCAAGGTGCAGACCCTGCTTCCTCCTGTTCCCCCTTGCCTGAATGGCAGCCATTCTGTTCAGCTCCAAAGTCTTTTATGCCCTGAAGACATAATATATAGTGATCTGTCCAAGACAGTATGTTTCAAGGTAATGTGCCCTGTGGTAGCCCTAATGTTCATGTTGGCTTTTAATGTGTTTTGTATCATATAACAGGTCTATGTGCCCTCTATCAGCTCTTCATGTAGGCCTTCAGTGTGTCTTTACAATACATGAGACGTCTACCTTGGTCATGCTTGTCTCTCTGCTTCAGCCGGCTCTGCAGGAGCGTTTTGGGCAATCCTACTGTCTTCTGTGTGGATTATGACACGACCCATCGCAAATGACGTTGATGGGTTAAGAGTCAAGAAGCCCCAATTCAGATACATGGAAAAAAGGGAACACTATGCCACAACCAGTGTCATCATAAGAGCAGCAAATACAAATTAAACGGTAGTTTCAAGCTCCAAACAACACGGCCAGTTTTACTGTTGATTAGTCTTAAAGACTTGCTTTGATTGATCTTTTGTTTTCTGCTTCTATTCCGGCTTTGGAAGGCTCTTGGCTGTAGAACATTGATCATCATACAACAGTTAGCATAGTGGTATTCTGCAATATTGTTGAGTATATAGCCTATACTTGCCAATATGCATGTGTGTGTCAAATTATCACTGCTGTTCCGCGTCTTTGCCGGTTCAGTGAATCAGGCGCCTATACACACTTGGCAAATCCTTGCCCTTTTCGTGGAATACAGTCATTTGGTCAATGTGTGTAACAGGCCGAAGCTTTGCCTATTACATGAATTGGGTACATTCTGGCCACATATTCGGCACTCCCGTCACGAAACTGCTTTCAGTTTGTGGATCATTCTCCTGCATGTCTTTGTTCTCGAAACTCGTATAAAGTCCTCTTTTCTATATTTTGTTGTTGTTGTTGTTGTTGTTGTTGTTGTTGTTGTCTGATGGCAGTTTATGACATGCCAGCTACATTGTTGTCATCTAGCGTGTGGTGAAAGTTCTAAACACTGTCGAGAGTGGACACTAATTGTCTATTCTGCAATGTGTATTTCGCCAGATGGCTTTTCTTATTTTCATGTATTTATTTTGCATTGAAATGGTTCTTCACTCTATTTTTTTTTCTGGGACTGTAAAACTAAGGGCAATGCCAGGCGCTATCATATGGCCTAATGTTTTATATCTTACTACGCCATAACCAGGTTTTGTTCCTAGTTTCCTTTTTTTTTCTATGACCTGGTTTGCTTTGTGACGTGAACAAACTTTTTGTTTGTGTGGATTTGACATCCTTGAAAAGGCTCTGTGCTCTCAGCTTGGGCTATAATGAATAAAACTTGATGTATTTCGCACGTTAAACACAAACCGCAAGGTGTTGCTGCGCATTTACTTTGACGGAATTAGCTATGAAGTCTAATTGTGGTGTGCAGCCATGGCTTGGGTCATGCCCGTTGACACGTTCACTTTCTGTGTCGACGTTACACGCAAGTAGAAAGGAGTCGCGTGGAAAGGGCCGGCAAAACCTGAAAGCTCAGTTACCCAGGTGAGATATCAAATATTGTACTTCTGATGAATGTCTAAATAAAGTTTTATGATAATGTTTTGTCAAGAAAGCGAAATCTATCCGATTGCTGTTTTTTTTTTTGAAAAATTGATTTTTCCTGACTGCGTGCATAAGCCCGTGTGTGACTAGAGTCTGACACGATGTGTTTAGTTTGTGGGTGTGTCACGATCCTCCGACAGCGAAACAGCCTATGCAACTAGTTCGCGTTGATGATAGAGTATAGAAACAGTTATACTTTTAATGAAATATACAAATAATATGCAGTACAACATTCTTCTGTAATCGTGACTTTGAGTTATTTCTCTCTATCGGCTTTTGTGAACGGAAAGGATATTGAGAAAGGAAGGTGGGTGGGCCGGGGAGGGAGGGAGGGGGGGAAGGCAGGGTGTGTCGAATACGTCATCAAGCGGACTACGTGATAAGTTTTATTGTTGTGACTCCATGGAGATACGTGGAGCCTGCGGTATTACGTCATCTGCACCTTTCGGTTGATGTCTACCATGGTGGTTCATCCTGTCTGAGTAAACCTGGCCTCAGGATTTAACCGAAGCCTCGGAAAATCATCAAATAAAGTTAACTGCTTTGACACAGACCCAAATAGAAAGAAATATACACACACCTGTATATGTGTACACACCTGTATGTGTGTGTGTGTGTGTGTGTGTGTGTGGTGTGTGGGGGGGGGGGGGGGGGGGGGGGGGGGGGGGGGAGAGCTTGGATGACAAAGTACAACACCGCCATGAGCATGGGCAAGTGGATCCCCAATTATTAAGTTTCAAGCTGTTAAGCAAGATTTGTTGTCAACAGATTCCATTGTAACAATAAACAACTAGATAGGTGTTTCAGCCATGATCATTGAATTATAGCATTTCCTCCATATCAAAGTGAAAAAAAAGCAAACAAATAAAACATTGTGGCATACTGTGCAATGGTGATGCAGCAGGGTGAAAGAGAAACATGGTTCCAGTCCCCACCATAGAACCACCCACACCAGCCTCTGCAGCTTGGCCAGATGTTGTATAGTTTGTGCCATCTACAGAAAATTAACACTCGCTGCTGCTTTCCATTGCCATCAGGATCTGGAATGAATCGTCAGAAAAAGCTGTGTCAGATGATGCCTTTGTGTCTTTCATGCCGAAGTTATTATGTACATTAACACACACACACACACACGCAAAACACACACACACACACACACACACACACACACACACACACACACACACACACACACGCACGCACACACTCACACACTTATTTATTTCAGAGCCTGATTCAACTCCAACACTGTGCCAGCATTAGTCAGTCCCATGGAGGACTGACAAAAGGAAAAAGTGGTTGCTTACTGGTAAGACCCACATCTAGTAGCTGGACTGTTTATTTTATCTGTCAGTGACAGTACTTTCTTTTCCTTCCACTGACTTGTGAATAATCAGTATGTTGATGCTGT
Source organism: Conus betulinus (assembly GCA_016801955.1). Classification (NCBI taxonomy): domain Eukaryota; kingdom Metazoa; phylum Mollusca; class Gastropoda; order Neogastropoda; family Conidae; genus Conus; species Conus betulinus. The sequence goes on along the minus strand of JADBJO010000101.1, from coordinate 738,448 downwards.
CTTGACTTTCTGCTCACAGTGGCACCCGGACATGTTTTGATTGGTCTATATTTCGAGAACGTTCAGCATATTATAAAATGTTTATCAAATAGGGAAAAGGCACTGAGGATTTCTTGTACCTGACCTTGCACAATGAATAGAGCATGTTGATCAAATCACTTTGTTGTTTCCTGAAAAAAAAACCCAAAAAAACCCAGATCAACCCCAAAACAGCCGTTGTTCCATTATTCATGCTAACAAAATGCAGTGTGGTGTGCAGCAGGGAGAACATGTTGGATTTGTGTGGTAAGGTGTCAGTGTTTTTCTCTTCTTCTCCTGTTGTGAACTGCAAGTTTATGATAATACCTGATAGCCAAGAGAGGTTTTGCCAGCAGAAGCAGACAGGGTTTTTTGTTTATGTGTGCGTATCATGAACTGTGTCTAGTTCTGTTTTGAACTACATATTTCACAACATCAGGGGTGGGATGGGATGGAGCAAATGAAAACAAAACACTCATCTGCATCACCTGCCAGTGATTCTGCAGTGAGTCTTATAACAGTGACAAAACAAAAAACTCTCTCTCTCTCTCTCTCTCTCTCTCTCTCTCTCTCTCTCTCTCTTGCTCTCTCACTCTGTCTTTTTCTCTCTCTCTCTCTCTCTCTCTCTCTCTCTCTCTCTCTCACACACACACACACACACACACACACACACACACACACACACACCAGAAATAGGGGACTGAAGCTATAAAGTCTCAGATGACATGGTTTTAAGATATTCAACCTAAAAATAAAATGAAAGTTAAAAAAAGATTCCCTTTGTAGCATTATCACCAAAGTTGGTATAACCAAATCCGAGAAGCGACATAGTTGATCTCACAGAGCCTTTATAAGTTAGCCTTGATCTGCTAGACAGTTGACTGTTAAGACATATTGTAAAGGCAAATTGAAATTTGAAGTAACAAAATTAAAAGGGGGACAAACAGGACTACTTGAAGCAGTTAAGACCTGAGGTGCCTTGCTATGTAATCTTTGAAACAGGTTTTTAACAAATTTTAGCATATTGTAAAAAAAGAAATGAAAAAAAAAACTTTAAGTTTATTACATCATAGTCCTTCCCTCCACCCCACTCCCCTATTTTTTTTTTCTCTTGTTTTGTGAATATAGTTGACAACTGCTTTTCTGTTTTAGTTAGCTGTTTTGTGTCAGCTTGCTGTTGTACATTTATGGTTGCTATGAGTGCATAAGTGTTGTTGTTTGTTGATCAACATCTCCATTGTTTACTGTGTAAACAATTAAGGCCAATATCACTTAATGAGGATGCACATTAAGTTGAAGGTCCAATCATAATCTAAATTTTTAACATTTGTTCTCCTCTCTCTCTCTCTCTGGCTGTCTCTCTCTCACTCTCACTCTGTGTGTGTGTGTGCGTCTCTCTCTCTCACTCTTCAATCTGTGTGTGTGCGCGTATGCGCGTGTGTGCATGCATGTGTGTGTGTGACGTGTGTGTGTGTGTGTGTGTGTGTGTGTGTGAGAGAGAGAGACGTGTCACACCCCCAACTCTGCTACATTGATCTACCCCAAAGGAGTCCTCCACCCCTCATTGCCTTTCTCCTCTTGTTTCTCCTTGCTTTCATATCAGGATTCTTTGCAGTGAATTGGGTGTATTCATATACATTTTATTACATGTTTACATTTTCTGGCCCCCCCCCCCCCCCCACCCCCTCTATACATATATATATATGTTGTGCACATTTCTGCTTTGATAATAGGCTGAGTAAACAGTCATGGTCATGTGCTGTCTGTTGCAATTGTAATTTACAATTGATGTCTAATGGTTTATTGCTTTTGTTGCTTCATCTTTTGCTATTTCTGTGAATATAATTTGTATTGATTGCTGTAGTGTATATCATAAGTGTATTAAAAGTGAGAATGGGAGTGTCATTATATTTATCCATTTTTCATAAATGCAACCCCCCCCCCAGCCACCTATACACACACGTGCTTGTTTGCTCACTAACTCACTTGCTCCCTTAAAAAAAAAAAAAGAAAGAAAGAAAGAAAAAAAAAAATCGCTCACTCACTCACACACTCACTCTACCACTTACTGAATCAACCACTTACACAGACACACACACACACACTCTCTCTCATTCACTCACTGTTCATGTGTGAGGATCACTCAGCAATTCATTCAGCCACACACACACACACACACACACACACACACACATAACAGTTACTCACTCACACACACATAACAAGCATGTGCACAAACACATGCACGCATGCATGCACCTGCATGTGTGTGTGTGTACATGAGTGTGATGTGTGTGTGTGTGTGTGTGTGTGTGTGTGTGTGTGTGTGTGTGTGTGTGAGTGAATAACTGTTCTGTGTGTGTAGGTATGTGTGTGTGAGAATAAATGTTATGTGTATGAGCGAATAAATGTTATGTGTGTACGTGTGTGAGTGAATAAATGTTATGTGTGTGCGTGAATAAATGTCATATGTGTGTGTGAGTGAATAAATGTTGTGCTTATACATGTGACTTGATAGCTGAGTCATCCTCACACATGAACATTGAGTGAGTGAGTGAGGTGTTTGTGTGTGTGTGTGTGTGTGTGTGTGTGTGTGTGTGTGTGTTCACACTCATGTACACATGCATGCACATATGCACGCATATACCCACATATGCATGCGCTCTCATGCACACACACACACACACACACACACACACACACACACACACACACACACACAGAGGTATGCACAGGCACAGGCACGCGCAATATGCAAGTATGTGCTAAAGATGCAGTAGGAGATAACTTAATTTGCCCTCTCTGCACATTCATCCATATTCATCAACGTGCCTACCACAGTCAACATACTGATTTCATTTTGTTTGTGTTTGCTTGCTTATTTGTTTTTAAATTTGGCATAAAAAAAAAAAGAAAAAAAAAGAGAAAGGAACAACAACAAATGCATTGAAGAATGAACGGAGGAAGCACAAACAATGAGGAAAAAAATATTGGAAAAAAACTACAAACAGCCAGTACTGTGATGTACATTTGTGGGCAAGAATGGACATAAGAAAGCATGTACCTATGCCACATTAGCATATAGAAAACATGGCTCCATAACACACACACACACACACACACACACACACACAAAAGAAAAGATAAAAAAAAAAAAAAAAACTCAAACAGATCTCACTGAAGTGCATTTGCCAAAGTATCTTACAAACAGCATTGTTTTAACTGACTACACTCAATGCAAGTTGGTTTTAAGATCAGGATTGTAATGTTATTCATAAAATTTCATGTAACATACAAAAAAGAGACCTTTACTGTAAAGACTTTCGTTTTATTACTCAGTTTTCATAGTATAAGCTTTAGATATGATTTGAATTCTTTTGATGTTCAGAGTTCTTGGATTCATTTTGCCCTGAAAGAACTTTCCAAGCATTGTGATGTAATCAAGAATTGAACTCGAACATTTGATGATGAATGATGATACCTAAGCAATAATAATAAGAAAACAAATTTTGGATGATCATCATGGCCAAGTCAAAGGAGAAATGCACAGAGGCACAAACATGAAAGAATTTACAGTCGCAGCAACATTTTTCTGTCTAACATGCAACTGTCTCAAAACATGCTGTATGCTGTCTTGTATTTCTTTACACACTGTACATTTAGTCATTTGTTAGAACTGTGTTTATGAGGTTGATATAAGTAGTAAAATCCTTTGTACTGTTTTAACTTTATCTCCTGTATTTTCTTTACTTTATGAAAATATGATGTCCCATTTAAGTACAATGCCAAGTTTTTCATTCCTTTTGCTGCAACAAGTTGGTTTAAAATCACCAAGAAGCATGTCACAAAGAAACTTTGCTCCTCGTGGAACAAACTTATCTGAAGCAGTTTGGAATCTCTGTTGATTTGTCATTATGATCAGTTTGCTAGCGAACTGCGGATGGATTTTTTTTTCCTCAAAATCTCTGTAGGCTTAAAAACAATTAACCAAACACTGTACACTTTGGTCATTGTTTTGTTTTGTTTTGTTTTTTGGTTAGGGTAGGGTGGCGGTATATTTGTTTTTAAACATTAAAGTACAAAATGTAGGGAAGGGCTGGAGCAATACTAGGTTTCCATGGATGGAAGATTCAGTTTCTATGTCCATTCCAAGTTTAATGCAGTCCTGAATTTCATACTCTCTGGTATGCCTGGTCGCCAGTGCAAATATTTCTAACAGTTATTTTTCTGGTAAATCCAGCTTCTAATTCCATGCTACAAAAATGTGCTTACTCTTTTGTATCTTGTCAGTTATGTTTTATGGGGGAAGATTGTTTGCGGAAGGCTGGATGACCCTTAAAAGAGTAGGACCCATATGGAGCCTTGTTGGCTGTCCTTGAGGAAGGTGCCAGGGGGAGGGAGGGGGGGGGGGCATAGATTAAGGGAGGGGGAAGGGGAGGGGATGTGTGGGGGTGATGGTCAACTCCCAAGGTGACTGCAGCATTCTTCCCAGGAGGTGAAATGGAGGCAGTGTCTCAGGTGGATGTTGCTGGATGCTCCCAAATGTTCGTGGCCATTAGTGACATCTTCATCCACAGTGGGCAGGTCTTGGAGAGAAGAAGGAATGGAAAAGAGGATGAGAGGGCCAGAGGAGTGGTCAGGGGAAACTTCAGCCTTTGCTGCCAGCTGTGGTGTCCAGTTTCCCAGCACTGGAAGATCCAGGGCAGGGTAGGCATCTTTGGCAGTCGATTTTCCTGGAATCAAAATAGCAAAAACAGGCGATTAGTAGTACATGAGATCTGGTGCAGGGGGAGGTGGTGACTAGGGTCAATCCCATTTCCCAGTGGTACATGGAAAATTGCATGGCTGGGGGCACGGAGGAATCCTTACGTTGGGAGTCTGCTAGGTGGGAAAGCAACCGAGACTCCATGAGGCTCACCCAGGGCTTTGTCACTGTTGTGGCCATGGGTCAACCCAGAAGGCGCTCACTGGGTGGAGATAGATAGATCCATCCTGTCATTGGATGGAAGATAGATCCATCCTGTCACTGGGTGGAAGATAGATCCATCCTGTCACTGGGTGGAAGATAGATCCATCCTGTCACTGGGAAGAAGATAGATCCATCCTGTCACTGGGTGGAAGATAGATCCATCCTGTCTGGATTACCCAGAGACAGAAGCAAGTTGTCATACTTTCCCAAGGGGAGCAGAGTTCTTGGGGTCATACTGATCACACATAGGTGGAGGAAGGGGGGGGGGGGGGGGGGCTCCTGTGTGTGCAGTGACCTCAGATTTGACAGCACAGGTTGGTGCCCTGAGGGACAGAGCCAGAGTGCTGGGTACAGAAGAGCGTCCATGATGTCAAGTGCCTTGTGCTACTGGATGGCGTGCTGTTCCTTTGAGGTGTTGTGAGAGGCATGAGAGATGGCCTCAAAGTCTTGGGAAGGAGCAGACAACTTTCACAGGAGGCCGAAAAAGTGGCTGTTCATACTGATACTGACAGAAACCAAGGCCCCTGATGATGAGGGGCCCCAGAGGGAATCCCTCGTCCTGCTGGACGCCTTCCACAAGAGTGTGTGGACAGTGGACGTTGACCAGGAGGTATGGTCTTAAAAGACAGTCCCCCCCAATGTCCTGGCCCACTTTGAGAGAGGGGGGCACATGATCAGGCAGGCTATGTCAGGCCTGTGGTCAGACCTCTTGAGAGGAAGTCAGGGCTGACTCCTTGGTTGACTGCCACTGCGATATTAATGTCAGGGATGCGGGGGAGGAGGAGGAGGTGTGTGTGTGTGTGTGTGTGTGTGTGTGTGTGTGTGTGTGTGTGTGTGTGTGATGTGTACAGTTCAGGGTTAGGCTCGGAGGCATAACCTGCACAGGTTCAGTCCTGTAGCCGATTCCTGTGCTGCTAAACATGAAGGGCAGACACATGACTGCTTTGCCATTAGAAAGGGGGGAGGGGGGGGGAGGGGGCAGTAGAGAGAGAGGAACATGCAGAGCTGTGCTAACATGCCCCACCCTTACCTGGGTAAGTCTTTGATGGAGAAGGGTGGGGGGGCTGCAAACCCTCTCTGATTGTTAGAGGGCTTTATGTCTTTGTGACCAGAACTCCTTGAATGACAGTGTCTGATGTGAATAGTCATGGTGGGCAGAGTGGTGCAGACACAACCTGTCCTCGTATCCCCCCTCTTCATTACTTCCTGGATTTGAGAAGGGCTTGAACGCAATGGGCAAAAGGCTGGGGGGGCAGAACTCTCCATGTCTGATGTGTGCTCCAGCAAATTGGCACACTCATGTGATTGTTGATGAGTGTCTTTGCCAGTTCTGGATCCAGACTGGAGGTCCTTGAGGGGGTGCTGGGGTACTGTGAAGTGGAGGAGGGAGGGGAGAGGGTTGAAGTTGTGGATATCTGAGGTGGGTTGTTAGCCATGACCATCTATTTTGGTAATTTCGTCTTGTCAAACGACTTGCTATTGCTATTAGATCACACCCTCTACACACACTTGCATTCAGTCACACACACATACACACAGAGGTACACACACAGCATGCATGCAAGAGTGCAGGCACACACATGCATGCATGCATGCACACATGCATGCATGCACACACACACGCGCGCGCACACACACACACACACACACACACACACACACACACACACGTGTGTGCGTTTGTTCGGTTCTGATTACCTGCTTGATGGCATGGTTATGCTCTGCTGTTACATGTATATGATTAAGTACCAACTATCAGGGTACAGCTGTTCTTCTGTCACAGGTTAGCAGGGTTGGAGCTTGTGGTTTTAAGTGCCTTCAGAGGCACTTATTTGCATTATTTCTTTCACCCCGACCAGTTCCTACCCAGAACAGAGTGGGGTATATGCTGAAATGAGAAGACTGGAACCATTATCCCATAAAAGACACACATCTTCGACAATGTAGGCCAGTTTTCCTGCCCACTACTGATGATGTCTGGATGTCTCCAGCGAAGGTGACACGAGGTATATCACAAATGGAAGTGCAGAGTACAGTCCTGCTGTCTGATCTCGAACCAGAATTGAACCCCATAGCTCATCTCCATGCTCATTATCATCAGTCATCCTTGGAGGAAAAAAGCCGAAGTTTGTTGCGTTTCATGCTGTGCTGCCATGTTTACCAAAGCTTTGATTTCCCTGTCCACGTCCACAGTGCTGTTGGTTGATGTCCTGATGGTTGGTCTCAGCAATGTCTTGGTGATTGCCTTCCGAAGGACATGGTGGCACTCCTTGGAAGGGAACACCCACTGCACTGGTTCAGTGACTAAGCAGTCATTATTGTCATAAAGGGACCTAGCTGGTAGAGTCTTCAGTATGTTTGATCGGAACAGGAACCACTGCACACAACCAAAGTGACTCAACAGTGTGACTTAGCTGGTAGAGACCTTTGTATGATTGATGGGAACAGGCACCACAGAACACAACCAAAGTGACTCAGCAGTGTGACTTAGCTGATAGAGACCTTTGTATGATTGATGGGAACAGGCATCACAGAACACAACCAAAGTGACTCAGCAGTGTGACTTAGCTGATAGAGACCTTTGTATGATTGATGGGAACAGGCATCACAGAACACAACCAAAGTGACTCAACCCGCTCCCACCCCATTCTCCCGCTCTTGTCTCATAAAGCAGCTCAGCAAGTGGTCTTTTAAGTGTCCCAGCAAGTGGTCTTTTAAGCATCCCAGCAAGTGGTCTTTTAAGCGGTCCAGCAAGCGTCCAAGCAAGTGATCTGGCAGGCGGCCCAGCAAGTGGCTGGCAGGAGGCACAGCAAGCCCTGTTTGCTTTGTGCCTATTGTCTCCTTCAAAGTGGCTGGATAGACCACATTTCTTGTATTTCCTTCTGGAGCATTTCTTGTATTTCCTTCTGGAGCGTACACAAACAGCTGTTTGCTGTTTCAAACCTGGGAACAGCCGACACAGAGCTGTCCGTGTGAGAAGCATGGCTCCTGAAGGAGCAGGCCAGCAACCCCCATTGACTGGCCTTGTGCCTTGTTGATGGTCATGGCAAAGCACAGGCGCAATGGAAACTGCAGGCGCCTGAACTCGATGGGGTAGGATGTTGGTATCAAGGGAATCCTCGGAATGAAGACATCCTTCCCTCTCTTTCTGCTCCATTGATACGTCATTGTTAGTAATTACGTCATTGATTTTTTTTTTTTTTCCAGACGTATTTTGTGTGTGACAACGTCATTCAGCGTGAATCCATGGCTGCAAGGCGCTCCTGTGTTTCCTCTTCAGTCTCACTGTGTAAACTTGCAGCCCGCCTTTGTCTTCCTGCCCCCCGTTGTCCCGCTCCCGTCAGTCATCACCCCGCTCCCATTCTCTACCCCCTTCCCGCCCTACTATGCCTTCGTGCTCCGCGCGTGTGTGTGAGAACTTCATTCAGCGTGAATCCCTGTTGGTGCAAGGGTAGAAATGTTTATTTATTTATTTATTTTAAACTACCCCCTTTTTTTTTAAAAATTGGACCCTGTCAAGACCTTGTTATTGGTTAAGTGAAGATGCATGCCAAGTATGGTGAAGATCCATCCAGCGGTTTAGGCATGGCGGAGGAACAAACAAAACATACATACAGACAGAATTGTCTTTTATATGTATAGATGGGAACAGGCATCAATGAACACAACCAAAATGACTCAACAGGGTGACTTGGCTGGTAGAGCTCTTTGTATGATTGATGGGAACAGGCACCACAGAACACAACCAAAGTGACTCGACAGCAGTGCAGTGTCTCCTCTGGTGGGCTGCCTTACAGTGATACTGATCCCTTTAGTGTGCAGTGCTGGGGATGCGGGAAGACAAACTTGCCTTTGGGGTCTGCATGGTGGACCCTGGATGAGTGATGTGGAAATAATACCACTAACTGACAGGGGTTGACTGCCTTTTTTTTTTTATGCTGCTGCTGACTGGATTTGAACTTTCCCATTCAGGATTTTCAGGTACCTCAAGGCCAGGCTGTTGTGTGTGGTGAAAAGACTTGGATTTTCCATTCTGAAAGATCTGCTGTGTGTTCCAGTCATCTGTGTTATTCACCAGAAGATGCTGTACAGATCTGAGGAATACAGATCATAACAGGGGTCATATGCCACATGTCTGTTGAGAAGGTGGTTCCTTGGAGTGCGCTTTCCCAGGTAGTCCAGTTCCCCTGTTAGCCTGGATGGATTGCTGCAGGGGATTCTTATCACATCCTCTTCTTTCTTCATGCCCTGTACATTTACCATGTCTCTCTCTCACACACACACACGCACGCACACACGTGCGCGCGCACACACACACACAAGCGCATGCACACACACACACACACAAACATGGCAGGGAAGAGAGGGAAAGGGTTGGCCTGTTATTTTCTTTACCAACCTTTGTATGTCACATTGGAAAATAATGCTCTGTGTAGAGGGTGCATGTATGTTAATGGCAAATCTGTAGTCTGTGTATTTGCATGTATGTAAATGGCAAATTTTTGTTTTGTGCATTATCTAATCTTCAGAAGGTTAGCAGTCAGAGTGCTTTGTTTGCATTGACTTTAAAGTGACCTTGCCATTTTGTTCCCTCACCAAGGGTGTGGTGAGTAGTGTTGTTATCTTCACTGCTTGATAAGTGTATGATAAATGTTTGGGGGATTGAAAAGTTCAGCACAAGTGGTCTGTAAGTTTTACTGTCAGGAGATAAGATAAATAATGTTCATAATTTGGACAGAAGATTGTGTCAGCTGTTCCAGTAAACTGGTGGAGTAGTCTGACCAGATGTCACACTCAGGTTAGTTTACTCTGATGTTTAGTCTTAAAGGGAGAAGCCCATTCATTTTTTTTTTTTTTTTTTATGACAGGGAAAAGATTGATCGGTCCCAATGCACCAGATCTGGCTAACTTGACCCCCAAAGAAAACTCGGACCTTAAAACTTCTGTAAAGTGTGATAAAAGCAGACGTTTTTTTCCTTCGCTTCTTTTCTGGAACTTTCATATATATGTGCATGGTCATCAGTCCATCTGTGCAGTTGTCTCCCTTCTCTCTTGGTACCTCTCAGTTTATGTTTTTATCTATCTGTCTATCAGTCTGTGATTTTCTTTTTAAGATCGGACTCTCTGTCAACTCAGTTTGTGTCAACCTGTCTTTTTGTCTACCTATCTGTCTGTTTATCATTGGTCCATTTTGTATAACTGTCTACTTGGGTTCTTGCTGTCTAAAGCGAAGACTGTTTCCTGTCTAAAGGAAAGACTGTTTGTAGTGTTATTTTGTCTGTGTCAAGATCTATATGTATCTGTCATTCATATCCATTTCAGATGTCTTTGTTAAGATCATATGTGTCTGTCTTTACGTATGTCCATTTCAGACTTTTTTTTTTTCTTTGTTTCAATGCACTTACAAGTGTGTGTGTGCCTGTGTGATTGCTTGTGCACATGCATGCTTGTGTGTGTGTGTGTGTGTGTGTGTGTGTGTGTGTGTTAAGAATGGGCGTGTATGTACAATACTAATGACTCTCTGTGTGTGTGTGTGTGTGTGTGTGAGTGTGTGTGTGTGTGTGTGTGTGTGTTAAGCATGGGCATGTATGTACAGTACTAATGACTGTGTTTGTGTGTGTGTTTTAGCTTCTTTTGTCTGCGAAAATTAGAAGCTAAGCCATGAAACAATGCTGCCAAGAACCTTTGTGTCTGTCAATGCTGTTAACGTAATGGACCTGCCACACTACGGTTGATTTATTGTGTTTGCTTTGCTGAGCTTGAGTGGGGCTACAGCCCACAGTGGAAAGATATCATGTAGCAAGCTGCCTTTAGACATATGTGCCCTGATAGGGATAGCCAGTCTGTGTATGAACTTGAAGACACTGCATGTGGGTGTTTCTTGCCTTGACCTTTAACGTTGTTGGCAAAGGTGGGGGAGAAGCAAGGTGTGTGCTCTTTATAAACTGTAATGTCTCTGTGGTTGTGTAAAGTACAAGCTGATGGTAAATGTAAGCTGTGCCCAGCAATCCATAAAGCCTACCTGTTTCAGGCCAGAGCACATTTTTGTAAGATCTGCATGTAAAATTCTGATGCTTGCAGAATCTTTTTTTTTTTTTTTATGTTTTTGTAATTTACTTTTATGTAACTATATTTGCTGTATATATTTGTGTTCTCAAGAGGAGTTAATAAAGCTCACAAGGTGAGCTGATTCAGACTTTCCACAAATTATTTCAGTCTGACATGTAATTTCATGTTTTGCATGTTTAATACTGCACCGTATCACATATCATAATTATAGTATTGTATATCATATCATTGTAGGATTGAAATCATATTTCCTGCAATTTCAGATCATACTTAGTGTAAAAATGTATTGTGTTGTAGGTATGACCTGATGACCTAGCAAGCTTTCAGTGGCAGAATTTTTCTAGAAACAGTATTTTTTCCCCAGTAGTCATGAAATGAATTCTTACAATTGCAGCATTCCTGCAATGGCAGCTTTATTATCAGGCAGAGATTAGATTTCATTTGGCTTATTATCCTGTTAATGAAAAATAAAATGTGCAATAGAAAAAAAGGTTTTGCCTGCTGCTTATATAGCTTCTTCCTCTTCTTAGCTTGAATGGCTTTCCCCTAATATTGCATGTCATAGCTGCAGTGAAAAGTTTTAGAGTTTCCATTAAATCACCTCGTTCTGTAAGGTTAGCGTGTGTAAGTAGGATCACTATGGCCAGAGGGAAAATCCTAATCAAGCCATCAGCTGTTGTGATCTTAAACAGAGGTGCACCTCCTCTCTCCAGTTCAAGTTGTGCCCTGAGGTGGCCTTTGTGAGGAGCTGGCCAAACAAACAAACAAGAAACAAAACCTGAATACACTAGATGAAAGGAATCCCTAAGGTAATTTAGAACAGTTTGATGATTGAAATGATTAATGTAACAGAGTACGCTCACACACACACACACACACACACATGCTAACACACACACACACACACACACACACACACACATGCATTCACACACAGGCACACACTAAGTAATAAAATGAGAAAATAAACAGGAAACACATGGACAAACATTCCTTACTGGGAAGGATGGAGGGGTGGTGGGAGGTGAGGGGAAAGGGGATGGGTTTGTCTTTTTTGTGTGTTTTGGTCTTTCCTTTTATGGTCTTTGTCCTGTGTTTTGTTAGTCCATGTCCTTGGCGGTAACTAACCCCCTCTCTTTCTAAATTTTGCTTCATTTTCCGCCCTCAGTCACTCCATGTGGAAACTTTCCTTTTCTGTTTGTTTGTTGTTTTTTTCAAACACATTTGACAAAAAAAAATTAGTGATGCCTGTGGGCTTTCTAACCTACAGCAGAGGTATTTGGGATGCATGATCCTATTTCAATATCTGAACAAAGAAATCACTAGATTTGAACGACTGCTTGGAAGCCCAGAGAGTGTTGGTTAACACGTGGATCTGATTTACTCTCATTAGAACTTGGAAGGGCCCTTTGGAGAGCACAGACCAATACCTGTGTTGAAGAGATTGTGGTTCCCCCCTTTGATGTTGATCCATACCAAAATGTAAGGAAAACGGTTGTGTGTTTGTGTGTAGTTTGGGAAAGAAAAAACAGGGTTGAAAGACTGGTTTCAGTTTTTTTAGATTAAAAACATCAACAACAACAATAAGTGCCGTCTATAAGTCCATTCGTTAATGAAAACAATTTTATTTTTCCACCAGCAGAAGTAGGAGTAGGCATGAACCATAGGGCTTACTCAACAATTTTATTTTTTCCACCAAGGGAAGTAAGAGTAGGCATGAACTATAGGACTTACTTCCCATGTATTTTTGAAAAAGAAAACTGGAAAGTGCAAAAATGTTTATATTACAAGGAAGTTTCAATTATCTGTTAAATTATACTTATGAATTTCAAAGCAGTAAACCAGCCATGGTGGCACAGTGACTAACATCACAAACTGGTTGAGAGGTTGTGGGTTTGATTTTCATCAAAGCCATTCATGTATGGGATTGTGTTTTAACCTAGACCTGAGTGGACTCATATGGCAAGACTGGAGCCACAAAGTCTAGTTTCATCCACTTTATGGACGCATCTGTGAGAGTTTTGCTCGAATATCTTGACCAACATTGCAGGTGTCTGTTTCTCTCAGTCCTGGTTGATGCTGGATATATCATGAAAAGAAGGGTAGAGTACAGCCCGCTCATGTGGTCTCTGACCAGAATGAAATTCCCTAGCATCATCATCATCATCATCTTCATCCTCATAATAAAACAGGGTAAAGAAAAAAGAATCTGAAATTCTGTGGCCCTGTCTTGGTGACCTCAGTTTTGATTTCCTCTGCACGTTTATGCCCTGGGTGGGTTAGTGTCAGGTTTGTCAGTGCTGGTGACTTCATGGTGAATATCATGGGATAACCTAACAGCCCCCTCTGCACATTAATGCCCTGGATGGATTAGTGTCAGGTTTGTCAGTGT
>JADBJO010000101.1:707500-720000 GCA_016801955.1 Conus betulinus | reverse complement strand
GGTTTTCTGGAAAGAAACCCAAAGTGCTACTATTAGCTTTGAACACATGTAGTTTTTATTATTTTTTATTCTTAAGAAAAAAAACATGGTCACATATCATTGTCATGATTTTGTAGCATTCCTTTTCCAGCACAGCACCTTCCTACCTACAGTTGGGATATAAAGTGAAATCTTTACAAAAAAAAAATTAGTCTCAAAAAAATGAGTTGTATTATTATGATTTTTTTTTTTTTTGTGTGTGTGTTTTTTTTGTTTAACCAACCACGCGTTTTCACAAAATGCTTTTCATTACACTAATTCATTTCCTTTCCTTTTTTTTTTTTTGGGCTTTTTAAAATTTTTTTTTATTCACATCAATCGCTTACATTCACTTATGAATAATTTCGCTTTTCTCTTTATTTAGTTTATTATTTCCCAACAGGCAACTACCCGAAGGGAATCAATATAAAAACAAAACAAAATCCTTACCAGAAAGAACTTTGTTCCTAAAAGCTTTGCTATGATGAGGATGTAGCCATTACTCAATCCTTTCCCATCCAAAATCTGCACTGCACTGCATCACTGACCACTCTTTGGTCACTCTGGAAATTTGCTGTTTATTCAAATTTTTACATCATCCTGATCCTGATGGAATGATTTGGTGGGGGGGGGGGGGGTGGGGGGGGGGGGACATGTCTGTTATGGGTATCCTGGCTTCAACCCCAGGCTCAAGAAACACAGACAGCAGTTGGTGAGGGAGTTTGAGCAACCCTGTCAGAGACGCATCCATAAAGCAGATGGAACTTGACCCTGTAGTGCCACACTTCCCACCTGACCCCGCACCACATTCAACTCTGGCAGGTGCCAACCAAGGCAGGAAAATGCCACAAATAAATGCTTCTGAGGGGAATCGAACTCACAGCCTACAAGTCCACAGGGCAAACCACTGCACCAAAGTGGCTTTTAGTGAAACAAATTTTGCTCCCCACATTAGGGACTTGTTGGTCTACCCCTGGAGTCATCATTACTATGTCACATAGTGTGCACTTAGTTTTAAAAAATGGCTGTAATTAGGGGTTTGTGTGGTTGGCTTAGCTATAATAACACTGCAAGAGAAGTCGTGGCATGAAAGAAAAGATCTCTTGATTTGGGCTGAGCGCATTGTGTTACAAGCATGCAAAGGGAGACAAACAAGTGAGTCACCATATTCTTCCTTTGACACTTGTCACAAAGATGTGGTCTTTTGCTTGCTGAAAACTGGCAACTTGTTCTTCTTCTGGGCAGCCTTTTGCCTGTGCTGATGTGTTTTTGACCATCTGCACATCAAGATCACCATTTGCAAGCTGCACAATACATGTTAGTGGACAAACCCGACATCTCTGTTCACGAAAGCTGAGACAAGAGTGAATTTTTGAATACTTGAGCTAAAATTGTGACAAAGCTGGCAACTTGCTCTTCTTGGCAGCCTTATACACGTGCTGATAAGTGTTTATCATTTGTTCTTTTCTCCCTCTTGCATTATTGGTCATGTAGGGTTCAGACCCAACTCGCACTTGAATGCCACGCACAGCTGCTGCTGTGATAAGCATGGCTGTATTGTCAAACAAGAATCTTAACATGCTAGGACTTGGTCACAAAATAGACGAGAGGAAAACACATCCAGCGGGTTAACTGAAAATGAACAGGCAGGAATCGACAACGGTAACAGGTCTTTCATACTTACATGTCTTCCACAGCTAATGGTTATGATGTGTTTTGCCTTTTTGCAGGTGTAGACATCAGAAGGAAACAAGATGACGCTGGAAAAGACAATTCTGGTGACTGGAGGGGCAGGCTACATTGGCAGTCACGCTGTCATTGAACTGATAGAAGCCGGCTATGACATTGTCGTCATTGACAACTGGTCAACGCAAGCATGGGGGTAACATGTGTGCAGATGTGCATGTGCATGTGTGTGTGTGTGTGTGTGTGTGTGTGTGTGTGTGTGTGTGTGTGTGTGTGTGTGTGTGTGTGTAAGAGAGAGAGAGAGAGAGAGAGTTTCCTCTGTTCTGAAGGGTGCCAGAAATTTCCTAATGCAGTCAGATGTGACAAAAACCAAAGTGACATGGAAAGATGTGACATGACACTGCTCAGCATATACAGTTTGACTCATCCCATTCTGAGAAGAAGCGCTGAAAATATTCATCTGTCTTTTTACTAATCAAGATGTCATTTCAGACATATCATTAGCAAGACGGTCTGAATTGTATTGTTGGTATCATTTGTTTTTTGAGAGATATGGAAGAGAATCTGTTTACAGGGAACAGAAAATTGTGAAACAATTTTTGCTGGCTGTTTCACAAAGCCAGAACCATACCTTTTGAGAGTCAGTTGGGTACATCAAAAGTTATTTCATATCAAGGAATATATCTTTTTTCCATGTAAGTCGGAACTTAGTTTTTATCACTTTTTACTCACATAATTCCAAGTTCACGAGTAAAGGATGCTAAAAGTTTTGATAGTATTTGCTAAATATAATAGTTTCAGTTTCATCAAGGAGGCATCATTGTGTGTGGACTAGTCCATATATGCTACGCCACATCCGCTAAGTTTTGAGACCACACCATGCATGATTATAATTGAGTGTAGAAACTAACAATAACGAACAAACAAACAGACACATACAGAAAAGACTGTATATAGTATATATTGTTTTTGGATCAATAAAATTTTGCAAAAGCAGACCAGGTACTTGGGACTAAAATGCAATGGGGAAAATCTTTCATTTATGATGATATGTTGCACAGTTTTGAAGTAAAACTGTGCTTCAAAGCCTTTTTGAAAATGGAACAACAACAGGAGTTTTTAAACAAATATTTTCAGTTGTCTTTGTGACAATGTCTGTTACAACTGTGCTTCAGAGTTTTTTGAAAATAGAACAACAGGAGATTTAAACAAACATTTTCAGTTGTCTTTGTGACAATGTCTGTTACAACTGTGCTTCAGAGTTTTTTTTTAAAAATAGAACAACAACAACAGGAGATTTAAACAAACATTTTCAGTTGTCTTTGTGACAATGTCTGTTACAACTGTGCTTCAGAGTTTTTTTTTGAAAATAGAACAACAACAACAGGAGTTTTTTAAAACCAATATTTTTCAGTTGTCTCTGTGGTAATGTCTGTTGCAGAGAGTATACGGCGGGTGGAGAAAATTGTGGGCAAGGAGATTGCGTCTCATTCCGTTGATCTTCTGAATAAGGCAGCTTTGGAAGATGTCTTTAAAAAGGTGATTTGTAAAGACACAAGGCAGCTTTTATATATTATATATCAGTGTTCGCATGTATATGATGTAGTTTATTTAATTATGTATCAGTGCTTGTATGTATATGATGTAGTTTATTTAATTATGTATCAGTGCTTGTATGTGTATGATGTGTTATTTAAATCTAGGTGTTCAGTGGCAACAGCAGAAATCAATTTCTGCTAATGCTGACTTACTGATTTTATTACCAAATCTTTAAAATACAGGCAAAAGTGTATGTACATCTATGTACAGGAGACTGAGTGTGAATTCTGATGATCGGAATGCAAATTTAAAATACAGACAAAAGTGTATGTACATCTGTGTACAAGAGACAGAGTGTGAGTTCTGATCAGTAGAGCATAGCAGGAATGCAAAGTTAAAATACAGACAAACATGTATGTACATCGATGTACAAGAGACAGTGTGAGTTCTGATGATCACCAGAGCATAGCAGGAACGCCAATTTCCAAGAAAACAGGGATGTCTCAAGAGGTGAACAATTTTCATTTGGATTCTCCAGGCATCTCAGAACATGCAGAGCAAATGAAAATTGCTTTTTCAAGATGGGACAATCCAAATATACCCAAATTACAATCCTGACATATGTCTGGTGCCAGCAGTAGTGGTGCTGAGCACTGCAGAAAGGCTGTGAAAGTTATTTGCATCTTTCAGTTGTAATCTCTAATGGATGATGCCGTGTGTGCCCCCTCACAAGAAGGTGTAAGATTGATGATGCATTTATTTAAAGTGAGGTGATTTTAAGGGTGAAATGATGTGGCCATTTCTTGTTGAGGTTATGACGTCTGCACTTGACGCTCCATTGGAAGATTTTTACCTATTTTCCTGAGGATGAAGCTTCTTACTCTTTTAACCTAGCGCTGCAAAGCTAGCCTCAGAGTTTAGCTGCAAGTCGAATTCTGTAAATGGATTTATTTGAAAGGAAGCATAACAATAATCAATGTTATTGTCGTGAGGAAATTTTCCGTTATTGATATGAAAGAGTGTTCAGGAGAGGCCACTGTGAGGAGAATGAATCTGAGCACTTTGAGATATTATGTCCCTTTATTTGTTGTTGAGTGACATGCAGTTGCTCCCTCTGGGGAAAGAAAGAAACTTGTTGAAGCAAAGTCTATCATGTGCAAGCCCAGATTTCCTTCCTGTTAAAGAAATGTGTAAGTGTGTGTGTTTATGAGAGAAAGAATTTGTGTGTGTTTGTGTATGTGTGTGTGTGTGTGTGTGAGAGAGAGAGAGAGAGAGAGTTAGTGTGTGTGGTGTATGTGTGTGGTGTATGTGTGTGTGTGTGTGTGCGCATGTGTGTGAGTGTGTGTGTGCATGTGCCCTTGCGCGTGTGCACGTGTGCATGTGTGTGTGTGTGTGTTGTGTGTGTGTGTGTTTGTGTGTGTGTGTGTGTGTGTGTGTGTGTGTGTGTGTGAGTGTGTGTGTGTGTGTGTGTGTGTAAGTGTTACTTTGGGTGTGTTAAAATGAAAATGTATTTCTGCCTTCAGTCAAGCTTAGGGGTCTGACTTTATTTTTGTTTTGTACTGTCGGTTAACCCAAACCTTTGTGACTATGTGTGCCTCCACCATCACAGTATACACTAGAGAATCAAACTATGTACTGTCAAAGCATGTGTGTATATCTGTGTTCATATAAACATAAACACTTTTGCTGATTTTGACATGCTTGTGTGTCTTGTTTGTTCTTTGGTGTAAGCAGGGATTGAAAGCATGCCCTGTCTTTCGTTTGCTGTCCATGCATGAACTGTGTGTTGTTCATTCAGATTTATGTGTCTTCAAGGCTAGAGAGTGAAAGGGCAAACAAGCTCCTAAGTGTGTAAAAGGCTGAATATAAGAAAGTGGGAATGAACGAATCAGTTAGTGAGAAAATGAATATCGTGTATGCAAAAAGAAGTGCTACTTAAAAATTGTTGAAATCTTTAAAAAAAAAAAAAAAAGAAGTAAGTGCAGGAAGAAATCATGTACACTTCATTGAAAACTAATTGATTTTATGCACACAAATAGGCAAGTGAACCATTTTTTCCCCTTAGCTTTGAAAAATAAGAAGTTGTAGCGTTCATATGTGACTGGTCATTGTGTGACAGTACCAAGTGTCGGCGGTGATTCATTTGTGACTGGTCATTGTGGACTGTACCAAGTGTCGGCGGCGATTCATTTGTGACTGGTCATTGTGTGACAGTACCAAGTGTCGGCGGTGGTGATTCATTTGTGACTGGTCATTGTGTGACAGTACCAAGTGTCATCGGCGATTCATTTGTGACTGGTCATTGTGTGACAGTACCAAGTGTCGGCGGTGATTCATTTTGCTGGGCTGAAGGCGGTGGGCGAGTCGTGTGAACTGCCGCTCCTGTACTACAGGAACAATGTAGGGGGCACCACTAACCTCCTGGAGGTAAGCCTGTAGATTGCTCCGCCATGTCAAAGACGGTTTTTAAACGCCAAGATCTGCTCTTACTCTTCTCTGTCTTTTCTTCTGCTTCTAGCTCATGCATTGCTCCTCTCTCTTCCCCCTCAACATTTCTAACTACACCTGTCGATTTTATCCACTTGTCATTTTCAAACATATGCTTTTTTATGTTTTTGCATCCATGCGCATGCACATGTTCACAAGCACGGATGCATGCAAAAACATACATACATACTTGCACGCGGAACCATTAACATTGTTCATGTCATGCTGTGTATAGTACACACAGGAAGCTATTCCTTTTGATGATACTGTGGGTAGTTGACAGCAGCTTTTGAAAAATTCTCCCATGTTTCTTTCTACCAAGTAATGTACGCAGTCACGTTTCTTAGTTTTTTGGTACTAGCTGATATGAAATGTTGATTTAAAAAAAAAAAATAATAGAGTTAGTGTGTTTTTCATGCAAGGAGCGTAAAATAAGGAATATCAGGCATTTCAGTGTCAGGCGATCAAAAATTGGTGTTTTTATTACGTTACAATGGCATATTTGCACTAGCTGAAAAATATTTAAAAGCATACTGAGAGCATGTTTTATCCCTATTACTATGATTTATATATTAGAATATACTCTTACATTTGTACAAAAAGGCAAAAAGTAACATTTGAAAAATAATTTTCAGCTATAGGAAAGAATTTGGTTTGCAGCGTCCATTGCAAAAGTGTTAACGCCCATTGTAAACGTGTTAAAAATCATATCCATGATGAAGAGTGCACTTGATAGTATTCATTCAGAGGAGACTGGGGATTGACTCTCCCTGGATTATGTGGAGTGCACAAGGAGGATAATTCAGTTTCATCATTCACAGAAAGGAAAGGAAAATAAAAGAATAGAAGGAGTTGGACAAAGAATGATTTTTAAAGAAGAAAAGACTAGGTAAATGCAGACAGAGTGGATAAGGGGATGATTAACTATGTTTGACATTGGTTAAGAGTGGCTGAATCTTTTGTGAGCTTCATTTGTGTCTTTTCAGAAAGATCATTTGGGGTTCGTGTAATTGTTAAAAGCGTATATGAAGATTCTGCTGGATATTAACAAATTTGGATAATTTTAGTCGTCTTCCTGTCATTTTGGGTGAAAGGAAGGAAGTAACTGAATATGATTATATAATATTAATCAGTTACTGTGTAGGTGAAGAGAAAGATTTTCATTGTTGACAGGAGTTATCCTGTGTTCGAATGCCTTGGATTTCAGCCGTGTTTTTTGTGGCATTCTGTCCAGGTGATGGAAGCCAATGGAGTCTTCAACTTGGTCTTCTCAAGTTCTGCCACTGTGTACGGAACTCCTGAGTTCCTTCCCCTGACTGAAGAACACCCTGTAGGCAGCTGCACTAACCCTTACGGCAAAAGCAAGTTCATGATTGAGCAGATGCTGAAGGACTTGACCTTTGCCAACAAGGTAGGCATTAACATCACCAGGCAGTGGTCAGAATGAAGACAAAATGACCTTAGGCATAAGATGCTGTATTTGTCCTTTGTTGAAAGGGAACATGTGGAGTGGGGGCACAGAGAACTGAAAGTTTAACAGACTTAACACTCTGATCATTCAGTTTGCTCACTTCCACACAGTCACATCACGCAAAACAATCATGCATGTATCAACAGATTCCTTTAGACATCCACATAAAGTATACTTAAATTCTATGCTCAGATCTGTCGACTCCAAGCACCACGGATTAAAACATCAGATATTTGTTTGATTTCCCTCATAGATGTGGATTCTGCTATTTTAAGGTAGAGGTAACAAATTCTTGGTATTGACTTCAGCTGAATAAGTGTGCATGATTTTCAATACTCTGATCATCTGTTGGGCTGGAATTAAGGAAGACTCGCTGAAAATATGCTGACAGGTAATGAAACAAACTTTGTTCCCAGTGTGTGAATGTCTGTGCTTTTCTTTTCTTTCTTTTTTTCCACCAACCTTTTGTTGCAAGTTCCAATAATACCACTTTGGAATTACTCATTGTTTCATTGAAGAAGTGTATGACCTTGTTTCTATTGAAAATAAAATTGACTTACATCATCATCAGTTGTTTTTTTTTTTTAAATAATATATTTTTTCAGACCATGGTTTTATGAAGCTTTATCAGGGGCCAGAATAGCCCAGTGGTAGAGCGTCGGACTCGTGATCCTGGGGTTGTGGGCCGTTTCGGTACTGGGGGATTTTTCCCTCAGAGTTAACATTGGTTCTGACTGTATTTCCCATACGGTCCTTCGAAATGAGACTGTAAATCAAGGCTCTGTGTGTGAACGCACGCACAACATCTTGCACACACATAAAATCCCATCACCAACTTTTAGAAGAGAAGGCCAGTTTGGCTGTTGGTATGAATGACATGTTATGCTTAGCATGCACCTTCCCCAAAGTTGGAGTGTGGCTGCCTTAATGGCATGATAGACAGAAAAACTCACTCGCTTTGTTGGGCATTATTCCTTGCCTGTCTAAACGGGGAGTGTCCACAGGAGGATCAGCCTGCGTATGCAGGAGGAAAAAATGAAGTTTTTTCCATCACTGTTGAAATACAACAGACCTTGCCAGTGTTACATTTGTGAATATCAATTTTTTGTTGAGTAGATGCTAAACTTTTTATTTACCCATTAATTTTTGTTGCTACATCAGCTTAGATACAGATGTCTGCACTATATGGTGCAGCTTGGTGAAGGTTGCGTTATATACCAAGTGCATCCAGTATATGCATCTGACGTTGGACATGGCAAATGTTTTACTTGTTGTAAGGGCTGGCATGAAAATTTTATGTCACAAAACTTGAATCAGTATGCAGAATCGCCATCTTAGTCACATATACAGACATAGACAAACACAAGTACACATGCATGTACATTCAGTCTTTCAATCTCTTTTACAGGTACATATGCTTGACTGCGTGCATACACACACACACACATGCACGCACACACGCACACCCACATACACAGACACATAGACACAGACACACACACACACACACACACACACACACACACACACACACACACACACACACAGATCATACACACATATATGTTACTCTGCAAATACTACTGAACTAGACACCCCAGCACTATCCTGGACGTTTGCCTGCCTGCTGTGCAGAAATGGAACATCGTGATCCTGCGTTACTTCAACCCTGTGGGTGCCCACATCTCCGGCACCATCGGGGAAGACCCTCAGGGAGTGCCCAACAACCTGATGCCCTACATCAGCCAGGTGGCTGTGGGGAGGAGGCTTCACTGAAGGTGTACGGCTCTGACTACGACACCCCGGATGGCACAGGTACAGGCCCTGGCTGTGACCCTGTGTCAGTCTTGTGGGATCCTTCAGTCCCTTCTTTTTCAATTGTTAGAAAGTATTGAAGTTAAGTGACAGTGGGAGAGAATTTCTGGTGTGTTTGTCAATGTTTCTGAATGTATTGTATGTGTGTGTGTTTGTATGTGTGTTTTTGTGTGTGTGTGTGTGTTTGTATGTGTAAGCATATGTGTATGTATCTTTGTGTGTGTGTCTGTATGTGTTTGCGTGTGTCTCTTGATGTACGTTATGTTTGAGTGGATTGCCAGGATAATGAAGAAGTGCACTGTTACCACAGAGGACAGAGTAAACTTAAAAACACAGCAGTTTTTGACTTCATATGATAATCCTATTTTTCTTTACTCTTGTTCTTTTTGTGTTGCTTTCTGTTTGTTTTTGATTTTATGTCTGTGGTTTTGAAGAGCTCCTTCTAAGAAAAAAAAAAAGCAAAACCCTAGGGGTTCTGGGAATCTTCCACGATTGTCCCAGGTCCATCTCTCTTCCCTCCCCATCTACTCCACACTCTCATCAACCTATTCCCCCCCCCCCTTTTTTTTTTTTTTAAGATCCTATGGTATCAAATACATGGGCCAATAACCTTGAAGATTGATTTTTTTTTCTGCCACCTCCTTCTTCCCTCTTTTTCCCCTTAACCTTCAGCATAATACAGTAATTCCCATACACTATCTTTGTCTTTATCTGGAACCAACCTCACCGCTACAAAACAAACAGAACTCCGTCTGAGTTCAAAGTCAATCGGTGAATTGTCCTCTCTTTGGTCCAGCCATGACTAAGACCATTTGTTCATACAACCTTCATCCATCTCTTTCTCTTAGCCCATGTCTTGCTGATGCATAATATCCAAGCATGCCTTCAAGTGAGTAGACAGAATGGCAACAGCTCTGGAAAACCATATCTCATGGCCCCAGCCTTATCCGCGAGCATACCACCAAACATGTGATCAGAATTTGGAGAATTCTATTGCTACTTTTTTTTTTTTCCCTGTGTCTGATTTTTTTCCCCCCCCCTGAATTTTCCCTGAAATCTGGGAATTAGTGGAGAAGTGGGGGCTCTGCTTTGAGCAGAAATAATTTCAGGTGAAAGTTGGTTAAGTTATTATGTTTGAGTGAATCCGTTTGGACATGGATCTTCATTACATTTGTTGGAACAGAGTCGACTGACACAAACATATATGCACTCGTATAGGTATACATGTAATGCTGAAAGCAGGACATCACTTCACAGTGCTTCCCCTGCTTGCAGGTGAACTGTGCCATAGCTCATGACCTGAACACCAAACAGTTGTCTGGTGTGTGTGAGCTGTCTGCGCAATTAGCTTTAGGGGAGAAAGAGGCTTTATTGATGATGTGAAAGAATGTGATCAAGAGAACTTCGTCATTGTCTTTTTAAAAAGTGTTCAGTCATCATGCTGTGATCTGATAAAGGAAAGGTTGTGTGTGTGTGTGACAGGTGTTTGTGATCTGATAAAGGAAAGGTTGTGTGTGTGTGATGGAAAGGTTTGTGTGTGTGTGTGACAGGTGTTCTGATGATCTGATCTGATAAAGGAAAGGTTGTGTGTGTGTGTGACAGACAGGTGTTTGTGATCTGATAAAGGAAAGGTTGTGTGTGTGTGTGTGTGTGTGTGTGTGTGTGTGACAGGTGTTCATGATCTGATAAAGGAAGGGTGTGTGTGTGTGTGTGACAGGTGTTCATGATCTGATAAAGGAAAGGTTGTGTGTGTGTGTGACAGGTGTTCGTGATCTGATAAAGGAAAGGTGTGTGTGTGACAGGTGTTCGTGATCTGATAAAGGAAAGGTTGTGTGTGTGTGTGTGTGTGACAGGTGTTCATGATCTGATAAAGGAAAGGGGGTGTGTGTGTGTGTGACAGTGACAGGTGTTTGTGTGTGTCTGATAAAGGAAAGGTTGTGTGTGTGTGTGTGTGTGTGTTCGTGACAGGTGTTCGTGATCTGATAAAGGAAAGGTTGTGTGTGTGTGTGACAGGTGTTTGTGATCTGATAAAGGAAAGGTTGTGTGTGTGTGTGACAGGTGTTGTGTGATCTGATAAAGGAAAGGTTGTGTGTGTGTGTGTGTGTGACAGGTGTTCATGATCTGATAAAGGAAAGGTGTGTGTGTGTGTGACAGGTGTTCGTGACAGGTGTGTGTGACAGGTGTTCGTGATCTGATAAAGGAAAGGTTGTGTGTGTGTGTGACAGGTGTTCGTGATGATAAAGGAAAGGTGTGTGTGTGACAAATAAAGGAAAGGGTGTGTGTGTGTGTGTGACAGGTGTTCGTGATCTGATAAAGGAAAGGGTGTGTGTGTGTGTGTGTGTGATCGTGATCTGATAAAGGAAAGGTTGTGTGTGTGTGTGTGACAGGTGTTCGTGATCTGATAAAGGAAAGGTTGTGTGTGTGTGTGTGACAGGTGTTCGTGATCTGATAAAGGAAAGGTTCTGTGTGTGTGTGTGTGTGTGATCTGACAGGTGTTGTGTGACATGATCTGATAAAGGAAAGGTTCTGTGTGTGTGTGTGTGACAGGTGTTCGTGATCTGATAAAGGAAAGGTTTTGTGTGTGTGTGTGTGACAGGTGTTCATGATCTGATAAAGGAAAGGTTGTGTGTGACAGGTGTGTGTGTGACAGTTGTTCATGATCTGATAAAGGAAAGGTTGTGTGTGTGTGTGTGTGACAGGTGTTCGTGATCTGATAAAGGAAAGGGTGTGTGTGTGTGTGTGTGACAGGTGTTCGTGATCTGATAAAGGAAAGGTTGTGTGTGTGTGTGTGACAGGTGTTCGTGATCTGATAAAGGAAAGGAAAGGTGTGTGTGTGTGTGTGTGATCTGACAGGTGTTCATGATCTGATAAAGGAAAGGTTGTGTGTGTGTGTGTGTGACAGGTGTTTGTGATGATCTGATAAAGGAAAGGGTGTGTGTGTGTGTGTGTGGACAGGTGTTCATGATCTGATAAAGGAAAGGGTGTGTGTGTGTGTGTGACAGGTGTTCGTGATTACATCCACGTGGTGGATCTGGCTCAGGGGCACGTGGCAGCCGTGGGGAAAGTGTTTGAACAGTGTGGCCTGAAGGTAGGAGCTGAGTCTAGAGAGACAGAGAAAGAAAGAGAGAGGGAGAGAATGTGTGTGTTTTGTGTGTATGTGTGTGTGCATGTGTGTGTGTGTGTGTGTGTGTTGTGTGTGTATGTGTGTGTACAAGTGTGTGTGTGCATTAGTGTGTGTGTGTGTGTGAGAGAGTGTTTGTATATGTGTGTGTGTGTGTGAAAGAGAGTGTGTATATATGTTTGTGTGTGTGTGAGAGAGAGGGAGAGATTGTGTATGAGCGCGTGTGTGTGTGTGTGTGTGTGTGTGTGTGTGTGTGTGTGTGTGTGTATGTGTATGTGTGTATACATGTGTGTGTATGTGTGTATGTGTGTGTGTGGTGTGTGTGTGAGGGGAAGGCTATACAATGTGTGGTGTGGCTGCACT
>JADBJO010000101.1:685000-702500 GCA_016801955.1 Conus betulinus | reverse complement strand
GTGAAAGAGACTACATGTCATATGTGTTTTCATATGTGTGGAATCAACATGGTAGCACATGTTCTTAGAGAAAAAGTGTGTGTGTGTGTATGTGTGTGTGTGTGTGTGTGTGTGTGTGTGTGTGTCTGTGTGTGTGTCTGTGTGTGTGTTTGCGCGTACACTCACTAGTACATGGTATGTGCACAGATACCCTACGAGATAGCGGCTAGACGAACAGGTGATGTGGGGTCAGTGTACGGTGACCCCAGTCTGGCCACCAGGGAGCTGAAGTGGACTGCCAAAAAGTCCCTGGATGATATGTGTAAGTGGCCACATGTGGCAGCTGTCTTTTTCGTCACTGCTCCACCTCCTCCTCCACCTCCTCCTCTTTATCTTGCTGACTTTTTGTTGCTGTTGTGTTTGTTGTCGTTTGAGGGGGGAAATGGGGTATGGGTACAGAAGGTGGGAGTGGAAGAGAAGATTGACCTATCGTCATTTCTGTCTTGGTGGCGTTTACTCTGGGGTTCTAAACCCATCTTCACCTGCACAGCTGCTCTGAGTTGATCTGTTGCCGTCCATACTCCTGCAGTTCCTAGGGAGCTGTGAATGTCGGGTGTCATCAAGCCATTAAGCCCTTCCACAGAGGCTGACTTATGTCGGTGATGTTTTAGTAGTGGTGTCTGTTCTCTTGGCATTCAGCTTAAGCACTGCCACCTAAATTTACTGCTGGCATTAGTCATTGTTTAGCCCTTGGAGCCTAAGTGGCTTCGTGTTTCTCACTGAGGTGAAGACTCCCTCCACATTGCTCCAGACAGTCCCCTTGAATCTGTATGAAAGTGCAGATGTCGACCTCCACATTGCTCACAGACAGTCCCTTGAATCTGTATGAAAGTGCAGATGTCGACCTCCACATTGCTCACAGACAGTCCCTTGAATCTGTCAGCGGTGCACTGTCCCAACACATGGTCAGCGGTGCACTGTCCCAACACATGGTCACAGGTGCACTGTCCCAACACATGGTCAGAGGTGCACTGTCCCAACACATGGTCAGAGGTGCAATGTTCCAACACATGGTCAGCGGTGCACTGTCCCAACACAACACATGGTCAGAGGTGCACTGTCCCAACACATGGTCAGAGGTGCACTGTCCCAACACATGTATGAGGTGCAATGTTCCAACACATGGTCAGCAGTGCACTGTCCCAACACAACACATGGTCAGAGGTGCACTGTCCCAACACATGGTCAGAGGTGCACTGTCCCAACACATGGTCAGAGTCTGCAATGTCCCAACACATGGTCAGAGGTGCACTGTCCCAACACATGGTCACAGGTGCACTGTCCCAACACATGGTCACAGGTGCACTGTCCCAACACATGGTCAGAGGTGCAATGTCCCAACACATGGTCAGAGGTGCACTCACTTCCCCAACACATGGTCAGAGGTGCAATGTGTCAACACATGGTCAGAGGTGCACTGTCCCAACACATGTCACAGGTGCACTGTCCCAACACATGGTCACAGGTGCACTGTCCCAACACATGGTCAGAGGTGCAATGTCCCAACACATGGTCAGAGGTGCACTGTCCCAACACATGGTCAGAGGTGCAATGTCCCAACACATGGTCAGAGGTGCAATGTCCCAACACATGGTCAGAGGTGCAATGTTCCAACACATGGTCAGCGGTGCACTGTCCCCAACACAACACATGGTCAGAGGTGCACTGTCCCAACACACATGGTCAGAGGTGCACTGTCCCAACACATGGTCAGAGGTGCAATGTCCCAACACATGGTCAGCGGTGCACTGTCCCACAACACACATGGTCAGAGGTGCAATGTCCCAACACATGGTCAGAGGTGCACTGTCCCAACACATGGGTCAGAGGTGCAATGTCCCAACACATGGTCAGAGGTGCACTG
Source organism: Conus betulinus (assembly GCA_016801955.1). Taxonomy (NCBI): domain Eukaryota; kingdom Metazoa; phylum Mollusca; class Gastropoda; order Neogastropoda; family Conidae; genus Conus; species Conus betulinus. Next base: position 700,597 of record JADBJO010000101.1, on the reverse strand, counting down.
TCCCAACACATGGTGGTCACAGGTGCACTGTCCCAACACATGGTCACAGGTGCACTGTCCCAACACATGGTCAGAGGTGCAATGTCCCAACACATGGTCAGAGGTGCACTGTCCCAACACATGGTCAGAGGTGCAATGTCCCAACACATGGTCAGAGGTGCACTGTCCCAACACATGGTCACAGGTGCACTGTCCCAACACATGGTCAGAGGTGCACTGTCCAACACATGGTCAGAGGTGCAATGTCCCAACACATGGTCAGAGGTGCACTGTCCCAACACATGGTCAGAGGTGCAATGTCCCCAACACATGGTCAGAGGTGCACTGTCCCAACACATGGTCACAGGTGCACTGTCCCAACACATGGTCACAGGTGCACTGTCCCAACACATGGTCAGAGGTGCAATGTCCCAACACATGGTCAGAGGTGCACTGTCCCAACACATGGTCAGAGGTGCAATGTCCCAAACACATGGTCAGAGGTGCAATGTCCCAACACATGGTCAGGGTGCACTGTCCCAACACATGGTCACAGGTGCACTGTCCCAACACATGGTCAGAGGTGCACTGTCCCAACAGAGACGCACTGTCCCAACACATGGTCAAAGGTGCACTGTCCCAACACATGGTCAGAGGTGCACTGTGTCCCAACACATGGTCAGAGGTGCACTGTCCCAACACATGGTCAGAGGTGCATTGTCCCAACAGAGACGCACTGTCCCAACACATGGTCAGAGGTGCACTGTCCCAACACATGGTCAGAGGTGCACTGTCCCAACACATGGTCAGAGGTGCACTGTCCCAACACATGGTCAGAGGTGCATTGTCCCAACACATGGTCAGCGGTGCACTGTCCCAGCACATGGTCAGAGGTGCACTGTTCCAACAGGCCTGCCAGAGTTTCTTTCAGCACAAACTGCATTCTGGTCTGCTGGAAATCCTTTGCTGATAATTTCTCCTGTCACTGTCTTCGATTTTGTCCTCTATTTGCCTTTCTTCTTGACCTCTAATGTTTTTCTGGGCTTTGTGCTCCGTCTTTCTTACAGAAGATATCGGCACTTTTTTCCCTAGTATAAAGCCAGATTTTTTTGGTGTGTATTCTGATGAAAAAGTAGCCAGACTGTGCACTGTATGCTGTGATGACAAAGTAGCCAGACTGTGCACTGTATGCTGTGATGACAAAGTAGCTAGACTGTGCTCTGTATCTGTGATGACAAAGTAGCTAGACTGTGCACTGTGATGACAAAGTAGCCAGACTGTGCACTGTATGCTGTGATGACAAAGTAGCCAGACTGTGCACTGTATGCTGTGATGACAAAGTAGCTAGACTTTGCACTTTATTCACTGATGACAAAGTAGCCAGACTGTGCTCTTTATTCACTGATGACAAAGTAGCCAGACTGTGCTCTTTATTTACTGATGACAAAGTAGCTAGACTGTGCTCTTTATTCACTGATGACAAAGTAGCCAGACTGTGTACTGTATGCTGTGATGACAAGTAGCCAGACTGTGCTCTTTATTCTCTGATGACAAAGTAGCTAGACTGTGCTCTTTATTCACTGATGACAAAGTAGCCAGACTGTGCACTGTATGCTCTGATGACAAAGTAGCCAGACTGTGCTCTTTATTCTCTGATGACAAAGTAGCCAGACTGTGTACTGTATGCTGTGATGACAAAGTAGCCAGACTGTGCACTGTATGCTGTGATGACAAAGTAGCCAGACTGTGCACTGTATGCTGTGATGACAAAGTAGCCAGACTGTGCACTGTATGCTGTGATGACAAAGTAGCCAGACTGTGCACTGTATGCTGTGATGACAAAGTAGCCAGACTGTGCACTGTATGCTGTGATGACAAAGTAGCCAGACTGTGCACTGTGTGCTGTGATGACAAAGTAGCCAGACTGTGCACTGTATGCTGTGATGACAAAGTAGCCAGACTGTGCACTGTATGCTGTGATGACAAAGTAGCCAGACTGTGCACTGTATGCTGTGATGACCAAGTAGCCAGACTGTGCACTGTATGCTGTGATGACAAAGTAGCCAGACTGTGCACTGTATGCTGTGATGACCAAGTAGCCAGACTGTGTACTGTATGCTGTGATGACCAAGTAGCCAGACTGTGCACTGTATGCTGTGATGACCAAGTAGCCAGACTGTGCACTGTATGCTGTGATGACCAAGTAGCCAGACTGTGCTCTGTATGCTGTGATGACCAAGTAGCCAGACTGTGCACTGTATGCTGTGATGACAAAGTAGCCAGACTGTGTGCTCTGTATGCTGTGATGACAAAGTAGCCAGACTGTGCACTGTATGCTGTGATGACAAAGTAGCCAGACTGTGCTCTTTATTCTCTGATGACAAAGTAGCCAGACTGTGCTCTTTATTCTCTGATGACAAAGTAGCCAGACTGTGTACTGTATGCTGTGATGACAAAGTAGCCAGACTGTGCACTGTATGCTGTGATGACAAAGTAGCCAGACTGTGCACTGTATGCTGTGATGACAAAGTAGCCAGACTGTGCTCTGTATGCTGTGATGACCAAGTAGCCAGACTGTGCACTGTATGCTGTGATGACCAAGTAGCCAGACTGTGCTCTGTATGCTGTGATGACAAAGTAGCCAGACTGTGCTCTTTATTCTCTGATGACAAAGTAGCCAGACTGTGCACTGTATGCTGTGATGACAAAGTAGCCAGACTGTGCACTGTATGCAGAGTAGATGCAAGGTCCTGTTCCACAGTGCCTTTTTGTCCATGTAACTGTTTCCTTTTGTTGATGTTGTTGTTGCATTTAAGTGTTTTTTTTCTTCATTTTATGAACCCAAAATTGAGGGAATGCCAGACAACCAGCGTAGTTTTTATCAGCTTTAAGTATGTCAGAAATTATGTTATAGATTTTACGAAAATAACTGTTGAATAGTTGTTTGTTGTTGTTTTTACCAGGACAGGATTTCTGTTCTCTCTGAGCAGTGACAGCCCTGAAAAGGCCCCGTGTGCTTGGCTCGGATGTTATCATTAACTCAATCAAGTCACAGCCAAAATGGACCAGTTTGTCCCTCAGATCACACAATTTTTGGCAATGTTAAAAAAATCATAAAAAATCAACCACTTCACCTAGGAGCATGAAACATACATCATTGGATAGAAAAAAATAATATATTTATCAAAAATGCTTACCTTCAGTGAGGAATCTGTACAGTTCACATGATGTAAGTAATCCAAAATGATACACGTGTACAGAAAAACAAAAACTTTTTGTGCACTCTGTAATCCCACTTCTTCATGCTCTCTATCCTCCCACACAAGTTCAGTTACATATCTCAGCACTTGGTATGACCTATAGAGAATAGTATGTTTATGACAACTGTACAAAAACACACGAATTAGACCACACAATGCTTGATCCTCTCAGAATCCTGTGTTCCATGTTCAAAATCGTGTGATCACGGGAACTGAGAGTAGGACAATTTAAATCTGTATAAAACTACTACAGAATACACAAAGATTTGCTTAAAGGAAGCAACTACAAGAAAAGGCCCAAAGCTGTCCTGAAACAAGATTTATTGCCCTTTAATAAAAGGCTGTATGATTTTAAGATTTGTCAAACTCTGTCGGAAGTATATGTCGGAAGTATACATCCGACACACCTTCAAGCAATGTGAACAGTGTCGGAAACCCGCTTCTGACAAGACTTGATTGAGTTAAGCTAAATGGGAGAAGACTGAAGATACTAGGTGATACTGTACTTCCTTTCCCGGTACAACACAGCATATAAGTGAGAGTTTCGTTGACTTCTACATTGTTGGGTTAGAAGTTTAACTCCCTGCAGTTCTTTCCCTTGATTTTCAATCACCTGTGATTAAAGTTTCTTTTGTTTTTCTTTTGATTACTGCATCTAAAAACATCTTTTTTTCTTATTAATGGAATTGTTCACTAAGACAAACCTAAACAAACGCATTTGCCAAGAGAAAAAAATTATTACACAAATTTTATATTTTTGTGTGTGCATAGTTATTGCTCAAAAAATGCAAAAAAAATCAAAAGCTGTTGAGAGTTAAGAAAGACTGTTCAGAGATGACAGTCAGTTGTGTGTGTCCCAGAGATTCCCATCCAGCCCCACAGCCTGTTCACTACTGTGTCAGGACCAAGCCTGGGAAAAAAAAAACACCCTACGAGGATGATGGTTCTGATGGGAGTTCAAAGTCCTTTGTCTCCAGTCGTTTTTTTTTTTTTTTTTTTTTTTTTTTGGGGGGGGGGGGGGGGGGGGTGTCTTGTGTCAAGTATCAGCTTCTGGTCAAGTACGGTTTACCTGAACATGTATATGTGCTGTAATTTTGGTCGCATAAATGGATTGAATGATGTTAGCAATGTTAAACTACTACATGGCTGACCTGGAATTTGGTGTTCTCAAAATTTGGCTAACCAGACATGAAAATTTCAGTCCCAGCAATTTTTCAGGCTTAACATACTAGACTACGTCATCACATTGTCTTTCAGGTTATGGAAGTTTTGTGGGGTTTTTTTGTAATGTTCATCTGTTCTGTGGTGTATTCAACATATTCGATAGTCAGTACCACTTTGTCTGCCAGTCAGACAGTTTGTCAGTCTGTGTGTGACTGCGTATGTGAGAGCCCATGTGTGTACTGGTATGTGTGCATGGACATTGAAGGTGACTGTATGTGAGAGACCATGTGTGTGCTGGTATGTGTACGTGGAAGTGAAGGTGATTTTATGTGAGAGCCCAGGTGTGTGCTGGTATGTGTGCGTGGACAGTGAAGGTGATTGTAAGGAGAGTGCTTCAACGTGCCATTTGCTTCCAGGTGTGGACACGTGGCGCTGGCAGAGTCAGAACCCAAAAGGTTACAACACACAAGCTGTCCAGCAGTAGCAGCAATGATAGAGGTGCATCTCCTACCTCTCTAGCCGACTCCAGTCCCCAGTGACTGCCTTCTTTCACCCTGTCAAACTTACATGCCCCCCCTCCCCTCTCCCCCAACTCACTCTCCCACACACACCCTGCTTTTTCCATCTCCGCGCCTACTTGTACCTCATTGTGTGTATGTTGGTTCTTGTAACCTTCTGTTTGGGACATGGTTACCAAGTATCGAGTCATGTATATTGATTGTCTCTGTTCCTCTGGGATCATTCTGTTGGTAATGTGTATGAAATTTCGCCACTTTTACAATGTGTGTAGGAAGGTGTATCATGTTTTGGCCTCTTGCATTTTGACTGAGAGGATGTGGTTCAAAAGCGCAAGGACATTTGATTAGAATTTATGAGTGCTGTTCATTGGTTGATAGATATATATCTATGTCGTTCTGTCTGTCTGACTACATCTCTCTCTCTCTCTCTCTCTCTCTCTCTCTCTACATCTATACATCTATATCTACAGGGGTGTGAATTGCTTGCTACAGCAGGGTGAGGTGAGAAAGATGTTATGAGTAATATTCATTTCTGTGTTCATTCTATGCACTTAATCGGTTGACATGGTTGTATTTATATCTAGTCTGTATATGTGTGAGTGTGTTTACAGTATTTGCATTTTACATAATGTGCGCGGTACTGGCCTGCCTCATCAGGCTCAAATGTTTGATTTGCTGTTGGATTGAATCATATTTATACGAGTGATCTGGGGTTCGTATCTCTCTCTCTCTCTCTCTCTCTCTCTCTCTCTCTCTCTCTTTTCTTCTTCAAATGAAACAATGTTTCAACAGAGTGGAATGATTTTTTTTTTTTTAACTAGTGTAATTCATCAAGTTCCTTTCATCAAAGGTCACTATCAAAGTTGTGTGTTTTTTGTTGTTTTGAACACCCACACACCCACCCCTAGCAAGGCATGTTTTTGCTACTGAGAAGCAGTTAACGGTATGGTCCAAGCAGCAAATTTGCTTTGGAAGGAGGATGAGAGCGGAGGGAGTGGGAAGGAGAGGGGGTGCTTGAATGTGGAAGGGACTTTGCTGTTTGTTTTTCTGTCTTGTTGTTGTTGTTGTTGGTGTGTGTGTGTGTGTGTGTGTGTGTGTGTGTGTGTGTGTGTGTGTGTGTGTTATCAAAGATTAAAGAGGGAGAGGTTTTGTCCATGACATGTCCATGTCAGGTATTTAAGAAAGCATTTTTTTTAAACATGTAAAAGTTATTTTTGTTTAAAAAAAAACACATGGTGTTTGTTGTAACAAAATGTTTTGTGGTAGTGGTGGTTATTTGATTTACTTTCTCCTCCCCTGTTTGTCCCTTAAGAACCATTCTCGTTAAAATCGTTCTCATTGTTATCGTGGGCATTCACAACAACGGATATGAGTGCTGTCTGTCTGCTTATTGCTTTCATGGGAGTAGAAGTGGCTGGTATTTGTGCTGTTACAGACCTCTGTGATCTGTAGCAGGTATGCTCAAGATGCATGTGATACATGTGTTTGCTTCACACATGTCTGAAATCCAGCGATTGTGGGTTTTTCCTGTTATGATGCAGGGTGGGATGTTTGATCAAAAGTATTAACTCTATGTTTGTCTGCTGTATTCCTTCGTTAATCATTGCATTTATTTCATTGAGACTGTGTATGACTTGAACATAGGGATTTGGATAAGAAACGAGACAGATACTTTTTATTCCTGCTATTTCGTCAGTAGTTTTGGATTGTTTTATGATGGTTTTGCTTTATAATGCTTAATAGTTTTGATCCATACCCATTCATTTTCCCCCCGTGTAGAGAGATTTGGAATTAATCTCTTAATCACTCTTTCATAACATGATTTGAATGATTGGAAAAAAAAAAAACAAACATTTTTACTGTTTTATGTTTGTTTTTCATGATCAGTTTAGTTTGAGAGGAGTGACAATATTTTTATTCACTGAATGAAATTTAGGGGAAAAAAAAAAATGCAGTTGTAGCAATGAAAAGAAGCTGCAGGCCGATGGCGTGATAGAATGGGCAGCTGATGAGATGCTGTCCTGACCACGTAGCGTGGCAGTCAGAAGGTTGATTGTGACTACTGACAGCAGCTACTTTCAGAATATGTCAACTGGTAGTTGTTCATTGAAAGCCTAACCAGTAAAAGCCCCATCGTTTCATTCCAAAGCTGAATAGTTTCAGTGAGTGTTTGACAGTTCACATTAGACTCTTAACAAGTGATCACATGATATTCTTAACTGCCAGTAGTACACTGCTGGGGGGAAAATGTTTTTGTCATGAAAAATAATGGAGATGCCAACACAGACACAATCTGAGTGGCATCTTCCATTTACAGACTGCCAAGAGTGGTGTCAGTTTTTCAGTCAGATTGCAGCACCAGGGACAGCACAGATTCCTTTGTTTCTGCTTTTAATCCTCCATGATTATTCAGTACAGAATCTTTTAGATTTAACAAACTCATGATACAAACAATGTGTGCTTCGCAATGCATGGAGATGTTTTGTTATGCTGATAGCTATTTGTTGAAGCAAAAGAGTCTGAGCAGACATCTTTTATAAGTTAAAGGAAATTTGTGTTTTATCAAAATATGTTTGAAAGGTCAGTGTACGTAGGGGTAGTATAAAGTTTCATATGTGTCTGTAAGTGAGGGGGAGGGGGGATAGTGGAACCATCTACAGCTGTAATGTTCTTCCACCACACAGATATCCAATCATATTCTGTTTCTTTCTTCTTATATACATATACATATCCATGCCCCCCCACCCCCCCCCACACACACACACACACACACACACACACACACACACACACACACACACACACACACACACACACACACACGCACGCACACACACACACTCTATCCGTATAAAGTTGCACACACACACAACACACACACATGCACACTCGCACGCACACAGACACACACACGGACACACTCTATCCGTATAAAGTGTATACATACACACACAAATGCAAGCTCTTAGAGACATGCATCCTTACACATATGCACATGCATGCATGCACACATTTAAGCGCACACACACGGAAACTTTCACTCATGCACACACACACACACACACACACACACACACACACACACACACACACACACACTATCCATACACAGTGTACACACAGCACACTCGTGGGAGCACCACATTCTCTCCGTCTCTCCCCACTCACTACTTCCTTCACACTCTTCCTACTTCCTTCACACTCTTCCCCCCCCCCCCCCCCCCCCTCCCTCTGCTTCCTTTTGCCCCACCCTCTTCCTCCCCCCCTTCCCCCCTCCCCCCACATCCCCACCCACCCAACCTGCCCATCGCCTGGTCCCAAGGCTGTATCTTAATGAACAATCTCAGGGTCGGTTTGAGAGAACTATCAGTAACGTAGTCTGATAAAAGGTATTGAGACACGAGACACACCAGGAAAGGAGTAGCTGCTCCAGGACTGTGGCTCCAGGCTTTTATTCAGCGATGGGGGGGGGGGGGGGGAGGGGGGGGCTACAGTGGGCAATAAAGATGGTGAGGAGATACACTCCATGAGGACATGCTTCAGGCGTAGCGGAGCTGCATATCTGTGATTTGTTGATTGATATGAAGTAGGGTCAAGAAGACTGTACTGCTTCCGAATGGGTTGGGAGAGACCTTGGGTGAAAGGGGGGGGGGGGGGGGGGGGGGGGGGGGGGAGGGTGAAGAGTATAGAGTACTTTCCCCCCCTTCTTTTAGCTGTTCCCATTTCCTATTTTCTTCGAGATAGTCTTTTATGGTTTGTTAATTTTCTTTTGTTTATTCTTTTGTCGTGAATCTTATGTACATCATTTCATTTTGTCAGCTATTTAACACATTCATTGAGATTTTTTTTTTTTTTTTTTTGAATTTTCATTTGCTGTTTTGTTCTGTACGATCTTTGCCTTAATTTTTTTTTTTTTTTCCTTGAACAAAATTGATCAACATTCACAGAAGTATTTAGAGGAATAAGGGCTGAGGAAAACACTGTTTAAGTCATAGCAATTGCGGTTGTATGGTCTGAAGCAGATAAGACTGAGGCATGCATAATATACTGCCCAATTGACAGCAGAGAATGCTTGAACATTTGTTTCGAACATACTACCAGGGCAGAAACAGAAATAAGAAATGAGAATGCATGTGGGTGCTTTCTTAATGAGTGTACTTAATTAATTACCCATGGTGATATTCTTTTTGTATCTCTTGTTACTAGAATGAAACTTGATGACAAGTAGTTTATGTGTGAAGCATTGTATAGGAAAAAAAAAAAAAGAAAGAAAAAAAATGTTAGGAAAAAGAGAGGAAGAGAAACCTGGATTTTTTTTTTTTTTTTTTTTTTTTTTTTTTTTTTTAGGAACACTTCTAATGTTGAAAATTTGTTGTTCACCCTCATGTTTCCCTGTCCCCATCTGCTCCTGTCCCCATCTGCTCCTGTCCCCAGCTCTTCCTGTCCCCATCTGCTCCTGTCCCCATCTGCTCCTGTCCCCATCTGCTCCTGTCCCCATCTGCTCCTGTCCCCATCTGCTCCTGTCCCCAGCTCTTCCTGTCCCCATCTGCTCCTGTCCCTATCTGCTCTTGTCCCCATCTGCTCCCGTCCCCATCTCATCCTGTCTGCATCTCCCACCTTCCCCTCATTGTCCCATCTGTTTCCCTCATCCTCTCTGACAAACCTCATTCCACTTCCTTTGTCGGACTGTATTCCATATGCTATGAGCAGCATACTGTTAGAAAATATCCAGAAATTCAGTGTCCTGTATCGTGAAAGGTGATGAAGAGAGTCAAGCATGAAGCGTTGAATAGAATACTAAGGTGAACATAAATGTATGTCAGTGAGAATCAACTGTTTGACTGGGGGGGGGGGGGGGGGGGGGGGGGGGGGGAATGTACCACCAGCAGGCAGCTTTTCAGGGGGGAGAGGGGGGGGGGGGGATGTACCACCAGCAGGCAGCTTTTCAGTCAGCTCCACCCAGGTATGTGTAGAACTGAGATTGTGTAAACCAGAGCACAGATTGTAAATCACTCAGAGGTTGGTGTAGAAACTGAGAACTGGTGTTATATCTGTACTGGCAGATTGTAAAGCACTCAGAGCTTGGTGTAAACTGAGAACAGGAGCAATATCAGTACTGGCAGTAATAAGAACAGTAATAAAAACGCGGTCTTGAGTACAGTCAAAGTCATTGGTTATAGGCACGTTGGACAGCTCATCAATTATTAATGGGCTTCACCCTCCACGGTCATTCAGGTGAAAGAGATTCAGGCTGCAGGCAATGCAGACTTTACCACATGGAGTTTGTGGGCTGGTTGGGCTTGGCATGCAGTTGGCTTGTAGATTAGTAAGGGAGGAGTTCTCTCCCTTTCTCTCCCCCATGGCTTTGCTCTGCCCTCTGTCCTCATTTGAGAACATCTCTCTCTCCTCTCTCTCTCACCCACTCATGCATGTAGCATGTCGATATCCACTCCTCTTTGTGATTTCATTCCATAGACAGTTATGGTCACTCTGTGTGTGGTTTTCTCCAAACATTTATCTTGTTAAGTTTTGTGCATTTATCCTTTAGTCATGTGAGGTAACAATCAAGGCGTGGTTATTAAAAGAAAAATCACACAATTAAACAATGCCAGCACAGAGTGACACAGACTTATCACCTAATTTTGCTCTCTCTCTCTCTCTCTCTCTCTCTCTCGCATGCAGACACACACATATGCATGCATGCACACACACACACACACACACACACACACACACACACAACAAACACAAACACACGCACCTAAACACTCTGCACCTCTCCCTCCTATTACGACCCACTCAGTTTTCATAACTCCTCCCGACCCTCTCTGAGAAGCGTGGTGGTCTGTACAAACATCAGTGCCTTGAAGTCATCAATGTAAATAGTAAACAAAGTTCACTGTAGCTGCTACAGTGCTGGGTGTATGTTTGCAGATTGTTGAAGTGACTACTCTTTCATTTCCAGGATTTCCCTACCTGAATTGTAGACTATGCAAAGGAGAGTTAATGACATACACTTATGGAATCAGGATGCCATTAAAAAAAAAACATCAACAACACTGCTGTAAGATGATAAAGTTGTCTGTGCATCTTTTTTTGCTTTTGAATGTAAAATATTGAATGTACGTCAATTGTATATAATTTTATGGGTGGACCAATTGGGAAAACTCCAACTCCAGTGCAGAAGTCACATGTGGGGTGAAATGTTGATGTGTTTCTGTTGTTTGTTGAATGTTGTTTTTTTCTTGGCTAGGTTGTCTTCCTTTTTTCCTTCAGATTTTGTTTTCAGTATTCTGTTAGCAACATACACCTTTTTTTTTTTTTCAAACATGGTGTTCTGAATGATGAAAACATGTGAAGCATGCATGACTGTGCAAAAGTACATGTGTCTACGCATGCGCGCACATGCGTGCACACACACACACATGCATGCACGCATACACGCACGCACACACATACACTCATGCACACACACATACTCACAGTGGAAACTACTGTCTCTTTCCATCTTCCAGTCAGAATTCTTTGATGTTCCCTACACCTGCCATACCCTAACATGCCCCACCCAACATGCCCCACCCGACGTGCCCCATCCGACGTGCCCTACCCAACATGCCCCACCCAACATGCCCCACCCAACATGCCCTACTCAACGTGCCCTACCCAACATGCCCCACCCAATATGCCCCACCCAACATGCCCTGCCCAACATGCCCTACCCAACATGCCCTGCCCAACATGCCCCACCCAACCTTTCCTGGCTTGCCTGCCCTCCTTACTTTGTACAAGAACATTTTGACTGTTGTCATACTTGTTCTTTTTCTGCTTTTTTTTCTGTATCTATTTTGTTACTGCAAACTTTCTCAGTTTTTATTCATATCCACATCCACAGATTTACTGTTGAAGATTGTCAGTGATCTCCATGACATGTGAAAGAAATCGACTGCCTTGACTTGATCGAGATAGATTGCAGTTAGTTGCAGACAAATGCATTTTTCTTCTCTTTACACATTGATTGCTGTACACTGCTGACACCCTGGCACATCGTTCATTGTGTGTCTGTGTGTTCTCACCATGACATGAAACAGGGTCCAGGAGGCAGGTTGGGTGGGAAGGAGATGGGGGACCCAAACCTGGTGCACTCTGGTGGAATTTTCAACACAAATGAAGACCATTACAGAAATTGTTACTCAGCATTTTGTTTGGATTTGCACCCAACTACCTGATTCTTCACCTGTAAGCATTTGTGTGTTGACTCTCTGAACAATCTGTGTGAATTTGGGTGAAAATTCCTGCTACTGTTTTCAAGTTCTCTTGCGAACAAGCGTACAACAAACAGACGAGGCAGGAGACAATGTTCTCTCGGTGCTGGTTCTCCTGTGTGCTAGGTGGAGATTGTGTGTAGAGCAACTGCCTCCATTGCAGGCAAAATGTATGCACCAAATGATGTGATGTTTTGCTTACTGTCATCACTTGAATGATAAAGGTCTCTCGAGTCATTGAAATCACTTTGTCCCGTAGGAAGCTTCATGAAGACACTACATCTGAAGTCGGGGTCTGGCAGTGGTTTATTTGTTGATCTCGCTTGAATTCTTGTGCGTTCTAGTCATATGTGTTTCAACCTTCTTCACTAGGAATGTCCTGTTTTCTACTACTCTCATCCTTTTTGCCCATTGTGTGCACTGGAGAGTTTAAGTATTATAGACTGATATTGACAGATTTGAGTTCCCCTCATTCTCTCTACTCTTTTCCTTTTGCCTCTTTGTGTATGCATTGGGAGAATTTAAGATTTATGAAAATATGACTAATCATCTTAGGGGACAGGATTTAAAGTGCTATTTTCAGGCTATGCTTTGGATAGATATGAAGAGAGATTGCTTCAAAATCAAAATGAAGTACATGATATTCAGGAATTCAGCATTTGCTGTTTCAGGGTGTCTTGCTCTGTGCAGTGTGTGTGTGTGTGTGTGTGTGTGTGTGTGTGTGTGTGTGTGTGTGTGTGTGTGTGTGTGCGTGTGCGTGTATGTGTGTTATGTTTTAATGGCAGTTATTTATTTATTTGCTGACTTGTCAGTCAGTTTCAAAAGTAGTATTGGAATCACATACAAGAAAGTTCTCAATTTGTTGCATTGATTTGGTTGGTAAGATCCTGTGTCTGTCATTGTATACAAGTGATGTTGTCCTTTGGCATTTGTGATTCCCCTGTTCAGAGGTATTTTTACGAGGGTTCTGCTTTTATGGGTGGATTCATCAACATTTGATGTTTCCACTTTGTGGGATTTTGGTGTATGCCAAACTGCTTGTCATTGTGGTACATGTACTGGACAGGTGTTTAGCATTATTTCCATGAACAGGCGAGAAATCCATCTCCTTACTTTTGGCTGGCAACTGTAAGTTTGTTCAAGGAGAAGGTGCAAAAAATTAAATATATTTCAAATTAAACTTGATGTTATGGAGTGTATTTTATTGTCACAGTTAGAGTGTGTATCGTCGATTTCCTGGTCTGAAAGGAGTGGCTGATGGTGTCTTGGTCAGTGATAAGTGTATACTGATGTCCTGGTCAGCAGGATGTCTATGGATGTTCTGGTCAGTGATTAGTTTGCATTAGCATCGTGGCAAGCAGTGAGTATGATTGTGTTTTGATGCATAGAACAGAAGTGTTTGCAAAGATGTCTTATTCACACCACAAGTGAGTGTGCATTGATGTCCTGCTCACTAGTGAACAGGCTTTGATGTCCTGATGAGAAGTGAATTTTGCATCAATCTAGCCAGAAGTGAGTATGCGTTGGGGTCCTGGTCACAAGCCAGTGTTCATTAACAACTCTTACTAGATCTTAAATTGCAGCGATTTGTCCAGATGTATCTTTTTGTTGCTGTTCATAATTAAATTTTATTTCTTGTTTACACATGAAATTTTACAAAATAATACAAAGAGATGCGTTAATTGTGTGCGCTGCATCACATATACACGTCCTTTTCTCATTGCTCCAGTGTGAATTGATTTGTTGCCTGTGGGAGCTGATATATATATTTTTTTTAATGCTGAATGCTCTTGTCAGACTGACATCAGAGCTCATCACAAAGATCAATACGAATATCAGGCAGTGACTAAAACCCCATTAATTTGACAATGTTCATCTCCGGATGTCGACAGAAAGAACTAACTATGAGTTTACTCAATCCAAATCTTGATATATCACTTAAACTACCGCAAGCCTCCACTGCCACTGTCTTCTCTTGCCTCTCTCTATTTTTCCTGTCCCTTCCATCCTTCCTTCCTTTGTGTGTGTTTATGTGTTGTGTGCATGCATGTGAGAGTGTGCGTGCTCATTTGCGTGTGTGTGTGGTGTGAGTGTGTGTGTGTGTGTGAGCGCCCGCGCGCACGCTCGTTTCCATGTATGTATGTGTGTGTGTACATCTGAGTTGCGGGACCAAGATTCCAGTGATGTCAGCTGCTACCTCCCAACTCGTGGCGAGATCCTGCAGATGTTCAGTGACCCAGTGCCGGATATTGCTGGTACTATCCGAGTGCAGATCGAAGTGTATGATTGTGGACATATGCAGGTAATGACAGACACCTGCCATGAGCATCGCACAGAAAGCTGTTGGCACTAGCATGGCTATCCAGACTGTGGTACGGGAAAAACCACAGTACTTGTGCCAATTAAGCTTCTGATTGAACTTCCTACAGAGGCGCGGAACTCGTTTTAAGTGCGAACGCCAAGTGGCGGCTTTACTCAGAAAATTTCTGTTCGATGACGGTTCATTCTTCAACGCCGAGATCGTTGTTAATGACAATCACCACGTTGAAATTAACCGTTGTGACCCAAACATGCGGTAGGAAAAGTTATACTTTTATGAATTCCAAATTAATTTTAGTCGGCAAGTAACTTTTGTTTACCAACTGAGAGAGAGAGAGAGGGAAAGGGGGGGAGGCAAGGGAAGCATTACACAATTACAATTATGCTCCTTGGATTGCAGACTTCAAAACAAACTTTTTCCCCCCATAAAATCTGTGTTCATTTAATTCTACTTCTTCACAGAAAGGAAGCGCATGATATTATGTCACTGGCTTGTCGGTGTTCTCCATATTTAACACTGCATTGAGGTCGTTGTCCTCAGAAGTAATCTTCGTCAAGATCTCACAAAGTCGCTAGCATTGCCATTATTGTTTTCAGACTGCAAAGAAAGCAGCGGCCGAGAGAAAGCACTTAAGAGTTATCACTTCTAGTCGCTTTTCTTTACGATGGTACAGACGGCTGGGCAGTCTGACCAGATGTGCAATGTTCTGCAGCACTCCCCACAGTGACAGAACAGTCAGCTGTGACTGGTCACCGTACAGAAGGAAGGAAGGAAGGAAGGAAGGAGGAAGAAAGGTCAACGTAAAACGGATCGACTGGAGCACATGTTTAAAACTCAATGTGAGACTGGCCTACATCTGTGCAAAAAACAGCGCCAGGAGGCTATGAATATCACATGGTACGTAACCGTAGAGTTCAGCTTGGCGATGACTTGTACCTGTTGCCGTTTGAGTAGTTTCTCTCAGACTGTAACAAACTACAGTCTCTGCAGACGGTCTTCTCTGCTGAACAAGACTTGGGGTCAATCCTATTTGGGGCGAATTTTAGATCTCATTACAACATGTATTAGTGTTCACACACACACACACACACACA
>JADBJO010000101.1:670000-680000 GCA_016801955.1 Conus betulinus | reverse complement strand
CCAGATGTTCTCTCGATTTGATTGAGATCTGGACTGTTCGCAGGCCATGCCATCCTGGTGATCCCAGCTTCCTGAATGAAAGTGTTGACAGCCCTGCAGCGGTGTGGTGTGGCGTTGTCATCCTGGAGGACAGCTTGGGGTCCGATCTGCTGGAGGGTCGCTGTGACCAGAGGCTGTAAGATCTCCTGCAGGTAGCGCTGCCCATTGAGCATGCCCTCCACATGGTAGAGAGGAGTCCTGTAGTGTCGGCTGATGCCTCCCCAAACCATATAATGGAGCCACCTCCAAAAGCAGCCGCCTCCTGGATAGCATCATCTTGCAGCTGCTCCTGTGGGCGCCGCCACACCCTGATGCGGCCGTCTTTGGGGCACCATGAAGCGCGATTCGTCGGTGAACAGGACATGGCCCCAATGAGCACGAGAGTCCACCTCAAATGGTCCTGGCACCAAGCAAGTCGGCGTGCCCTGTGACCTGCAGTCAGCATGGGCTTCTTCACCGGACGCCTGGAACGCAAGGCGGCGGCATGTAGGCGACGACGCCGAGTGGTCTGCCCGCTTACTGCTGTGTGGGAAGAAGCACGCAGTTTGCTGACTCAAGGCATTGGCGGTGGTTGTCCTCTCCCGAAGGGCCTGTCTGCAGAGGTACCGGTCCTCACGTTGTGTGGTTTTCTTGGGACGCCCTGGGGGCGTGGCCGTTCCTGGACGGTGCCTGTGGTTTGATGGCGCTGTCTCAGACGGATGATGACCGAGTGTGACACTTGCAGCCTTCTGGCCACCTCTCGGACGCCTACTCCGTCCTGCAGCCAGGCGATAGCTCGGGCACGATCGAAATTTCTCAACTTTCGTCTCGCTGGCATGTTGGTGTTGTGCTTCAGAAACGGGTATTCGACGGCTTTTATGGCCATTGTGGTGAGCACAACGCACTCCCATACCTTCATGCTGTCACGTGCATCAGGATTTTCACCTGTAGACAGTTCGAGTCAGTGTGCACGGATTGCTGACAAACAGCTTGTTTTGCCAAAAAGAGCACTTTTCTGCACGCTCAAGGGGAGTCAGTGCAGCTGTTGCATGCTTGGCAGTATTTATTGAGAAGGCCTGACGACTGTCGCGTTCAGAAACCTTGGCAATTACTAACCTTTATTTGATATTTGATTTTGAAAGCACGTGTTCTTTAATATGTGTGATCTATGTAAATAAAATCTAGTTTTGAGGGCATTTTTGGTTTCTCCAACATATTGTGCATTCTTACAGGAGCGACAGAACAACAAATAAATTACACTGGCAGTGTGACACGACATATAATGTCTGATTTGGAAGAAAGCCTCTCCTGTAACATCACTCTGAAATCTAGAAGTACTGATTAAATGTTCTCTGCACAAAACACAAGATTTGTTACATTTCCAGCTTCCTGGGTCCAGGCTGCCAGAGGTGCTGAGTGGGAGAGACGATGGCATCAGGATGCTCCTGAGTGTTCTCGGTATCCGCTCCCCCACCAGCGGGACCTCAGGAACTGCCTTCCTCATCCTTGGGCTGGTGTGGAGAAGGCTCTGGTACTCCTGTAGCCACTTGCGCAGGGGAGGTTTAGAGGGATTATGGGTCACAATAAAAGGGACTATACTGGAGGTGGTTGGGGGTCTGTATTGAAGTGTTTTCTGTCCTGGGTGTAGAATGGACTCGGTTTACAGCAGCTTGGATGATATCATTAGGGTATCCACTTTGTGAGAGAAACATTATATATATATATATATATATATATATATATATATATATATATATATATATATATATATATATATATATTTAAACATCCAACAGAGAACTCAACAACAATCACGTTGAATATTTCCCAATGTGTCGACCTCTTTGGTCTTGGCATTCCTCAAGGGACTTTAAACACACACACACACACACACACACACACACACACACACACATATATATATATATATATATATATGTGTGTGTGTGTGTGTGTGTGTGTGTGTGTGTGTGTGTGTGTGTGTGAGAGAGAGAGAGAGAGAGAGAGAGAGAGAGAGGAGAGAGAGAGAGAGAGGAGTGTGTTTTGGCCGAGAAGGATGAGAGGGAGGGGGGGTTTTGGGGGGGGGGGATGGGGGGGGGGGGGGGGGGGGGGGGGGGGGGGGGGGGGCAAAGAAAGCCCGTCTGGTGGTTCAGTTGTACGGATGAAGTAATGGGTACAGGTTTTCAAAATAACCACCCCGTCCTCACGCCCACCCTCATCTCCCACCACCACGACTTCACCCCCCCCCCCCCCTCCAAAAACAAAAACAAAAAAAAACAATAATGATAAAAAAATGAATTAACAAGTAAAGATAATGTAACGTGCACACAAGTGCAAGCGAGGGCAGCCAGAAAAAGAAGATAAGAAGAGTTCACAAAGAAGTAAAGAAGAGAAAAGGGGGACACACACACACACACACACACAACACACACACACACACACACACACACACACACACATATATATATATATTATATAGAGAGAGAGAGAGAGAGAGAGAGAGAGAGAGAGAGAGAGAGAGAACTCGCATGCGCATCTGAAGCAAATCTAAAAAGAAAAATAAGCAAATTTGACGAAATATAAAATATTTCCCCCACGCCCTCACCCATGGCAAGCAAGCAATACATCGGCCATTCGCACAACAACAACAACAACAACAACAACAAAGAAAGAAAAAGGAAATAATGAAAAGAAACAACTCTCCCACTGAATGCTAGACTCGCCGGATATGACGCTAGTTTTGATGGCTTTCTGAATATCATCCGACTGAAAAGCCGGACTCACCCAATACAAGCCAGACTATTCTCAGTTTCGTTGAGGGTGATAGCTTTCTTTGAGTTATTCGAGAGAGATAAGAAGCCAGACTATTGAGGATGATCCCACCTGATCGGAAACCAGATTCGCCAAAAGGTAGATTACTTTATATATCTACCACTTCCCTTATCTCCCCTCGATCTTCCCTCGTCCTACCCCCACCCCCACCCCCCGCTCCCCCATGTCCACGCTTCCCATCTTCCGTGAACTCGTTCCCCAAACACACAGAAATACACAACCATTCTCTCCCCCATGGAAAACAGCCTCGTCGTGCAAAGCGCGCAGATGTAATATTATTATAATGAAGATTCAATTCAATTCAATCAACTTTATAGTCCATCGGAAATTTTCTTCTGCTCCACATCATTTCGCAAGGACATAAGACATTACAAAGAGACATTATAAATCGTTACATAAAAGCCTGTGCTAGTATATGTATTTGTATATACATCAACACTCACACACACCCTCCCCCCCCACACACCCCACCACACACCTGCACACACATACGAACCCCCCCCCCCCCCCACACACACACACACACACACGCAACACGCACGCATACAAATAAATAAACATTAAATCCGTAAGACATAAAACATTACATAGATTATAAAAACAATACATAAAAAACACAAACTCACCCGCACCAATGCCCAAACACTAATACACACACACACACACACACACACACACACACACACACACACACACACACACACACACACCCCCCCCCCACCACACACACACAGTCATAGTCACAGTAAAAACATAATATTGCAAACTGAATTGTTCATGTATGAGAGACAAGGGTCATGGCAGTCAATCACAGGCTTTAGAGTTTATAGTGCTAATGGCGCTTGGTATAAAGGACTTCTTGAAGACATTCTTCTGTGCTCTGGGCATTCTGTAGCGTCTTCCTGATGGAAGTTTGTCAAAGTGGCAGTGGAGTGGTGTGAGGGATCAGAGGTCATATTCACAGATTTCCTGAGATGCTCAGCTCAGACGGTCCGAGGGAGAGCTGAATGAAGCTGATATTTAGACAGTAGGGGAAAGGGTCGGCCTGTGATCGTCTCGCGTTCATTCCAGCTGGATTTCTGCCGCCCGGGTTACTCAGTATGGTGAGATTCCATGTCGTTGCTGTGTCATAAAGTTGATGGGCAGGCTACACACAGTCGGTCAACGGTCACGACGCGCATTAGTCATGGTAATGGTGAATGAGTGGTGTGACCGATGACATCATATCTCACTTACCCTTGACAGGACCTTTCCTTGTGCAGACATCTTTGACTGTTCTCCTTCCGCCCTGCACCCCCCCCCCTCGCCCCCACCTCCCCCACCGTCTCCTCTCCCATTCATGCTCCAGGACCTGTAAGACCAACGCTAAGGTGCGCAGAAGATGAACGATGATGATAGGGGTTGGTGATGATGACGTGATAATGGCTATCAGTAAGGGTTAGGGAGAGGTGACTGATGCTGGTGACACCCCTCCCCTCCCCTACCCCTCACCCCTTCAGGCACGGATTATATGGTGACACCCCTCCTCTCCCCCACCCCTCACTCCTTCAGGCTTGGAAGGGGGGGGGGGAACATAGGAGGAGTAAAGGAGGAGAGGAAGGGCTTGGTAAGTTTGGAGGGGAAGCGTGTGGATTGGGAGAGGAGGTGAGGGGGCGGAGGGGGAGGGGAAAGGAAAAAGGGGGAGGGGCTGGGCTCAGCAAGACGGATTGTAGGGGCTGTAGGGATCGTATGGACCGTGGCTGTCGGCCTGTTCCTAAGGTCCCATGTTGTCTGACGAAATAACATGGAAACAGCTATTAATAAACAGTGATCACTATCACAAACGTTTTGCGTCTTGGTCAGTCTTTGGCGTATGGCGTCTACGAGCGGTGTTGTTTTGCTCTGGAATCTTCAAAAGCGTAGTGTATCACTATCAAAAGCTGAGGTTGATGGCAATACGGGGTTCCAGAGTTACTGTTTTACCGTCAAAGTAGACATTACCCTACAGCGCGTATTTCCAACGTCATCGCTTCATAATTGTATTAGCATTAAAGCAGATGAAGACCTAATATTAGAACACGTTGTTTTGTTTGTCTTGCTGTCACAGTTGACGGAGATATTACAGTACCATTTCCAGAATCATCGTATC
This sequence comes from Conus betulinus, assembly GCA_016801955.1. Classification (NCBI taxonomy): domain Eukaryota; kingdom Metazoa; phylum Mollusca; class Gastropoda; order Neogastropoda; family Conidae; genus Conus; species Conus betulinus. Next base: position 675,022 of record JADBJO010000101.1, on the reverse strand, counting down.
ACCATTGCATGGCCATTAACGCTGACAAAGGTGTTACGCTGGCGTACGCAATACTCTTATCAAATTTCATGTTCGTTGCTGCTGTTTTAAGTTGATGAAGACATAATGTTAGAGTGTGCAATTCCCATATAATCGTTTCATCTTCGTTTTGTTGTAAAAGCTGATGGAGATGTTATGTTAGAGTGTGCAATTCCATAATGGTCGTTTCATGTTCGTTTTGCAGTGTAAGCTGATGGGGACATCGCATCAGCGCACGCAATTTCTATGTCCAGTTTCATGATCGTTCTACATTTGACAAAGACGTTTGCACTTTTTCAGTATAATCATTTATTATTGATGTTATTATTATGTATGCTTATATAATGCCTATCCCCGGCTAGAGACCAAGCTCTAAGCGCTTTACAATCCCACACTCGTTTACACAACGGGCTGCCTACCTGGGTGAAGAGCTGCCAGCTGGCGCTTCTATCAGTTGTTTCCCGTGTCACCCAGTCAATGTCGTTTAATATCGTTTACTCAATTTGATTACTTCCTTCATTCTTTCCATTTCTCACGCAGGGTGCATGCTATGTGCCACGTGTCATCCATATCAACGGTCAAACTGGCCTTCTCTTCCGAAAGCTGGTGGTGGGGTTTTACGTGTGTAGAAGATGTTCTGCGTGCATTCACATACGAAACCTTTTATACTTTATAGTCAAGACATTATGTTACAGAACGCAGTTTTCAGTATCATCGGTTCACGATCATTAATTTTGCTGTTTAATTAAAGCCGACAGGGACGCTTTACTAGAACACGCGATTTCAGTGTCATCGTTTTATAGTCTGTAACTTATTCACAGAAAAAGTGGCGTATGTGTTCGTTACGGACACTTTTTTTTTTTTCCCTCCACAGTATATTGCGGAAAGATTAGAAAGCATGTTCGTAACAACGGTATGTGAATTTGTTTTCATGGTAGTCGCGTTTAGGCACACACACACACACACACACACACACACACACACACACACACACACACACATACATATGCGCACGCGCGCGCTCACACACACACACACACACACACACACACACACACACACACACACACACACACACACACACACACACACGCACGCACGCACGCACGCACGCACGCACGGACACACGCACACACGCGCGCGCACACACGTGCACACACACTCCACACACTGATCCTGTTACTTTGTTTTGGCACATTTCTTTCGAACTGCATTCCCATCCCACATCCCATTCCATCGACAGCAGTCACGTTCTTTCTCTGTGTCCGTCTGTCTATCCAGTTCTCTGTTTTAGCACTTGATCTCGCTCTCTCTCTCTCTCTCTCTCTCTCTCTCTGTAGTTTGACACGAAGAAGCGACAGGGCGCCATTTGTCTAAGCTGCGAAAATGATTTTCGATTATTCTTTGACAATGCCAGTTACTGGACTTCCAGCGACCGTGGAGACAGCCCTGAGCGCCCTGCTTACCGAGAACACAGTGTCAAGCTGGAAAATTGCAGGTGAAGGCAGCAACACCGTCGTCGTCCTGCGACTGAAGCCAGCCGTCCCTGTCAAAAAACAACAATGGTGGATCCCGTCTTGAACGAGGAGCACGAGTCCAATATCACAAGAAGAAACCGTCCAGCCACGTGCGACGTGATCAGGCACGAGCAAAGCAGCAAAATACACGGCTTGAACAGGTTGGTGCAGATAACGGAAACGCTTGTGTAGTGAATAAACTGTTTGACACAGAATTTGAAGCTCATGGTACACAGTGCTCTACACAGGATGTTACTGAACACATCAAGCCTACAGATGTTGACAGCGAGCCTGACACCTCGAATGTTCAAGACAGTCTCCTGCCTTTGTGCTCCTGCCAGTCTGAGTGCGACATCATGAACCAGGAGATCCAGCACTCAGTCATCAACACAGGCCTCGTGCATTCTATGGACAGAACTTTGGCAGGCTATGACGCGGGTGTGGTGAAGGACGATGTTGGCACTCTGACTGACCGGCAAGTTCAGAGACGGTTGAGAGATAAGCACAGAAACTTAGCATTGAAAAGATCGTGCTTCACCAGTCAGATGGCGTGGGGTGTGCTACTGTGCGAATCGGATGACATCGTTTTTTAGAGTTCGCCTGTGATCCGAGTTCGGAGGACGACTGTCAGTTCTGGTTTGTCAAGCAGGAACACAAGAACCTGTCAGCAGAAGAACTCTGTGGCACACCACAAACTTATGGGGATCATCCAGGAGAACAGATTAGAACACGTGGTGACATTTCCAACTCGGAAGAACAACACACTGGATCTAATCATCACAAATACTCCTCAACAGGTCTCTAGAGTAGAACCCATGCCCCGGATATCCGACCATGAAGTAGTCCATGCACAGCTAAATATAGAAGCGCATAAAAAGACGCAAGTAGAGAGGACATCAGACACTACAACAAGGCAGACTGGGAAAAACTGAGAGAATCCCGTAAATGAAATAACTGAAAACTTGGACAAAATGAAAGACACTGCAAGCTCCCAGAACTACGCCATCTAGCTAACAAAAGAGACAGAATCTACAAAAAGTGGCGGAAAAGCGGAAGTAAATCCATAGGGCTAAAACAAGAGCGTGCAGAAGAGTGGCGCAGAGACATACGAGAAGAGTCTACTGGGACTACATCAGCAGTACACTGTCTGAGGAAGAAGATGTGCCCGCTGAGCACAACAAACCCAAGTACAAAAGATTCTGGGCCTATATAAAAAAACAGAAATCGACAAACACTGGTGTGGCACCACTCAGGTCCAACGGACGCCTAGTTACAGACGCCAAAGGAAAAGCAGAATTGTTAAACCATCAGTTCCAGTCAGCTTTCAGTGATGGTAAGCAGTACTCCCGAGATGAATTCGAAGAGAAATGCGGCACCCAAGGCGGAAACTTCCCTGAGGTAGAAGACCTCATATTCACAGACGAAGGAGTGCGTAGACTGCTGAAAAACCTCAAATCGGACAAAGCTAGCGGGCCAGACTCCATAAGTTTGAGAATGCTCAGGGAACTCTCCGCAGAACTAGCGCCTGCCCTCACCATCATCTTCAGGGCCTCCCTTTGCATCGGTCAGGTACCTTCGGACTGGAGAGATGCCCTAGACTCACCAATTTTTAAAAAGGGAGAGCATCACAACCCAGCAAATTACAGACCAGTGTCTCTAACCTGCATTGTATGCAAACTCCTGGAACACATTATCGTCCACTCCTTGATGGAAGACCTGGACAACAATGAGGTACTCTGTCATCAGCAACATGGCTTTAGGAAAAAACAGATCCTGTGAAACACAGCTGCTAGAACTAGTCGAGGAGTAAACCACAAACTTGGCAGATGGGCTTCAGACAGACATGCTTATCCTTGATTTTGCGAAAGCATTTGATAAAGTAAACCACATCCTCTTACTCCATAAACTCCATGACTACGGCATCAAGGGCAATATCCACAGATGGATCCAGAGCTTTTTATCAAACAGGCGCCAGGCTATTGTTGTTGATGGAGAGAAAGCAGAGTTTTTTCCAGTGTCAAGTCTGGATTACCACAGGGTTCAGTTTAAGGACCATGCCTATTCTTGGTCTATATAAATGACCTTCCCAAGAAGCTAAACTCAAAAGTGAGAAACTTTGCTGACGACACAGCGATCTACTTCACCGTAACAGGAACAGACGATATACACCAGCTTCAGGAAGACCTGCGAAACCTGGAAGGATTGGAGAAGAAATGGGACATGGTTTTTCACCTTGACAAATGCTCCACTCTCTCCCAGTCAGTCACAAGAAACGAACACCCTGTTCTTAGCGAATATACACTCCATGGCCACACCCTAGCGACTGCGGAGTCAGCAAAATACCTAGGAGTCGCCCTCCAAGCAAACATGGAATGGGACAAACACGTAGACCACATAGTGGCAAAGGCAGGACGCACCCTGGGATTCCTCCGTCGAAACCTTAAGATAGCCTCTATTAGGCTCAGAGAGAAAGCGTACCTTGTTTTGTGCGACCGCTCCTGGAATATGCTTGCTCAGTCTGGGACCCCTACCTTGAGGGTGACATAAACAAGATAGAAGCCATACAAAGGGGAGCAGCCAGATTTGTCACCAACCGCTACCACAGAACAAAAAGTGTGACACATACGTTAGAAAGACTGGGGTGGCCATCTCTGCAGCAACGAAGACAGGCAGCACGACTCGCCATGCTGTATAAAACACATCATGACGTGGCTCAAGTCAATAAAACCAAGCTAATACCTCTTTCAGAGCGAAACCGCAGAGGACATAATCAGCAGTTCCAACGTAACTCGTCCCAGGCTGCCAACAGATACAGGCATTTCTCGTTCCTGCCACGCACCATTCGGGGAATGGGACCAGCTGCCACAATGCATTGTCAACGCCTCCATGGAAACATTCAGGATGAAAATAAATAACTACTTAAAAGACACTGTCCTGGATGGTCTCGCTAGCGGGCCGCCAGCAAAAAACTGTTTTGAGTCATAAGTAGAAAGAGTGGGGAGGAGGGGGGAGGGAGAGGGCGGGGGAGGTAAATACATATGGTGAAGTCCTAAAGGCTCTGCCCGGCTCACCTGGGTCATTCTGGGGATTAACTCTGGAAGGGACGCAAGCACACAGAGACGCAAGCACGTGCTCTACGGCGGTTGCACGCTCTCCTCGGCCTGATCCAGTTCTACCTGGGGTGACGGTGCTCCGCTGAGAAATGTATGCACATTTCAGAGACAGTTTGTCGTTCACGACTTTGTCATGTAATGTTTAAAAAAGAAATGCGTTGCTGTGGTTTCCATGTCAATGGTATTGTGTTGCGTTTTGTCAATGGGCATCGTGCTGACTTGCTAAAGGAGCTATACAGCTTATTAGCAATAAAATTCGTTCTCTCTCTCTCTCTCTCTCTCTCTCTCTCTCTCTCTCTCTCTCTCTCTCTCTCTCTCTCTCTCTCTCTCTCTCTCTCTCTCTGACGGGATGTTTATGTTTTGCAGGTTTTCTC
>JADBJO010000101.1:660000-665000 GCA_016801955.1 Conus betulinus | reverse complement strand
TGGGCCTTTGCTGAACTTGAGGACAAGCCTGTTTTGACAGTTGTCAGGGAAATTTACTTCTGGTCATGAAGTTTGCAGGATGGAGCGTGCCGATTGCCTTGCTGAGAGGCGAGTTGAAAATTTGCAAATGAAGAATTTGAAAAAGTGTTTTCATTCAGCACAAGCCTACTGAAATATTCATAAATGTTGTTCTTTTTTAAAAAAAAGAAGTGATTTTCTGTGTGATGATTACAATGTGAGCAACGGTAAGTGGAATTATAAGAAAATTGAGATAGACTGCAGCGTTAATTTAAAAAGAAGAAGAAGAAGAAATGAGCCAAGATACAAATGAAGACACAAAAACACATTATTTGAAACAATATTTGACACTGCATGTCTTAGATGATGCCAGCAAGGCTTTTTCTTGCTTGGGTTGAAGTGGTAATTGATAAGGAAGTGGGTTCATTCAGTCTACATGAACTGTGTTGATGATCAGTTGTGATAGCAGATGTTCAAGAGCCATCCTCAAACTATCAGTCCATTCTTTGTTTCTTCCTCTGTTTGGTATTTTATGGACGGAAAGACTTTTCTTTGTCACTGTTTGGTATATTATGGAAGGACAGACTTTTCTGTATCGCTGTTTGGTATTTTATGGAAGGAAAGACTTTTCTGTATCACTGTTTGGTATTTTTGGTATTTTTGGAAGGACAGACTTTTCTGTATCGCTGTTGTGGTATTTTATGGAAGGACAGACTTTTCTTTCTTTTCTGTATCGCTGTTTGGTATTTTATGGAAGGACAGACTTTTCTGTATCGCTGTTTGGTATTTTATGGAAGGACAGACTTTTCTGTATCTGTGTCACTGTTTGGTATTTTATATTATGGAAGGACAGACTTTTCTGTGTCACTGTTTTCTGTATTTTATGGAAGGAAAGACTTTTTCTGTGTCACTGTTTTATTTTACGGGTACATTTTGGTATGGGAAGGACAGACTTTTCTGTGTCAATTTTTGGTATTTTATGGAAGGACAGACTTTTCTTTGCAGCTTTCTGTGCCGCACAATAAAAAAATGGCACCGCAGGATCCCCTCATTGTAATGAAAGAAAGCACAAGCAGTTTTCAGTTCACTCGCAGCAAGTCGATGTTTTAAAAATGGGAAGTAAAACTTTCCTTACGCAAGCCAACCCACAGCTGTTCTTAACATGCATAGGATGCGAAATGGAGTCAATATACCCCCACTTCCCTCACCTTCCCCCACCCCCTTCTACCCACCACTTTGCGAGATAGAAGTTAGCAGATCTATACGAGATGGGGGAGATTGACGTTAACTGCTCTTCACGACTTCGTGGAGTTCTGTGGCCCCTCTAGAGCTCTGCAAGTTACATAGGATTCTGTCACATATGTGTGCATTATGACATGGGATTCTGTCACATATGTGTGCATTATGACAAGAAAGAAATGACACATGATGAAGTCCCACCGTTCTGATTTCATCTCGTATGTCATAACGTAAAGAACACAGAATACATCTTTCCTCTTACGATCTTGACTCTGGCTTAAGATGTATGGGAGAAGTGTGTGTGTGTGTGTGTGTGTGTGTGTGTGTGTGTGTGTGTGTGTGTTATTACAAGGCTCAGAGCAGTCTGTTGAAGAAGTCCTGAGAAATGAATGTGCCACATTTACTGGAGCAAAAAAAAAAAAAAAAAAAAATTTTGAGATTTTGATTGTCTGTGGAAAAAAAAAGACAGTGAGGTATGATTCTTTGTGGTTTATTTTATATCCTCTATAGCCAGCATGAAAATTCAGTCAAACCCCCCCCCCCCTCCCAACACACACGCACACACACACACACACACACACACACACACATACACACACAGAGGCAAGCACGCACGCATGAACACACACACACACACATACACACACACACACACACACACACACACACACACACACACACACACACACAACACACACACACATACAGAGAGAGAGAGAGAGAGAGGGTTAAAATGCCTTGACTTTTAATAGTGAAATCAAACTGAAACCCGATCTGCACAGCATGCGTCTAGTGATCTAGGGAAAGTACTAATCTTTATCGAACGTTAGTTTGAAGTTTTTAGCACGTGCGAAGGACGACTTCGGTCAATAATTAAATGGGATGGAGGGGGAGTACAGACCTCTGCTGAGATACCCCTTGATCCAGATCTACTCCAAACATCAAATGGGTGGTGTCAGGACCACATTCCATCTTTCTACCCAGGTGTGACGAGAGGTGGATGAGTGATAGTTGGGTCCTCTAGGAATAATTTCTCAATGAGAATTATTTAACATTTCACCTACACCCTCTCTCTAACTAGTGGTGGAAGGAGCAAATTTCCGGTACTAGTCATCGAAAGAAATTTATATTTGTTCTGGGTCTTGTTAAAATACTTTATAGTGGCTCTGAGATAAGTTTCCTTAGGCCTGTACTCTTAAAAGTACTTGTGGCTCTGAGAGAGAGAATTGAAGAGAGAAGTTCAAACACTCAACATTTGATTGAACAACAGAGAACTGACACAAGTTAAGTGCAATTTCACACATCAACTTTACTTGCTTACACATAGGTAAGTATGAAATGTCTGTTCTATAGGCTACGTTTTATTTTTCAGTGAACCACAACAATGAAGGGCCCTTCCTCCTACTTTACTTGCTTACACTCCGTGCAGCCGCTTTAGTTGGAATACAGTGGGCCTGTCTAATTTACTCTAAATGCATACTTTCATTACACATCCACTTTGCTTGCATACATCCAGTGCAGTAGCCAAAGTGGTACTCATAGACAGGTTCTCACTGTTTCATCATAAAGTGAAGGTAAGGGTCTGATGGAGTTGAGTCCAGGAAGTTTGATATCTTAACTGTATCAGACAGGGTGGTTGATCTCTCTTGTGGCTGATGACTGCCCCTCCGGTGTAGACCTGTTGTATGGCTGGGCTGTGGTGTGTCTTCCCAACCAGTCTTGCCCAGTGGTCGTGGCTTAGCCCCGGTTTCTAGCACAGCCACAGAGTATGGTTTAGCCACAGTTTGTAGTGTGCCCATGATCCCAGTTCTGCTATAAAGAGAACTTGGTCTGTAGGTGAGAAGCTGATGGCTAGTTTGTCGAGTTCACACATTTACCCTTTATCTTTTAGAAGAGGTGTGAGACTCAGCCAGCAAAGTTTTCTCTATGGTAGAGTTTCTACTATAACTATCAATCTCTACTTTTGTTTTAAAGGCTGAGTTAAGCTTTTAAAAGGGTAGGAGACAGTAATACAATGCTACACAGTTTCAGTCAAACAACTCTTCCATGTTTCATATGAATTAAATCACACTGACTTGGGCTACACTTAGTCCAAGTACACATGTGGTGTAGACTTAAAGTCATACACTACAAATCATTCCACCAATCACCAGTATTTACAAAATCAGCTTAGCAGTTTTTAACCTAGCTGAGCATACTGTTTTTCCTGATCTAAATCTATCATTGAATTATCATCTTAACAGATAGAATTGCATACCAGCAAAAGTCAGGTGAACACAAAGGAATAGTGGTCAGATTGTTAACAAAGAATCATAACCACCGGGAGAGAGCTTTGGCCATATGATGGCAAGCAAACTACTACACAAAATAACCATTCATCACTTTGATAAATGTCACTACGTATTTGTACAAAGTTACAATGTTAACCCACACGCATACATAAAATCAATACATAGATTCAAAAATGTAAAACATAGTTCCAACTCACTTTTCCTGGGATGAAACAGTGATTTTGACTTGGGATCAAGAAGTAGGTTATCAAGCCTTCTCTCTGGTCATCCCTTCGTCTTCCACTGTTCTGATCTACAGGCAGTCTTGAGTGGTCAGTGAAGTCGCGACTCTACATGTCTCCTATATGTATTCTAAACTGCCAAACCAGGTTTCTGATCTGGCTGACAGAGTGTCAGTCAAACACTGGGATTGAGAGGGGGAGGGATCTATTCTTACCATCATTCACCCTCAGAAATTGTTTGAATTTCGCCGGCGCCAGCCCACTGAGATCAGTGGTCCCTTAATTTATGCGTCAGTATAGACAAATGCTAATTTAGACCATTGTGGGTGTGGGGGTGGGGTGGGGTGGGGGAACCACAGTGGCATCATTTACCAGGGGTCGGCAGTATGGGGAGGGTGGGTATGAAAGAGAGGGGAGGGGAGGGGGGTTGGAGAAGGAGGGAACATTGCCGGTTACTCTTTGTGTCATGGCATAGGAAGGGGTGTGTGTGTGTGAAGATTGCGCCAGGAAGGGAAGGGAAGGGGGGGGGGGGGGGGGGGGGGTGTGTGTGTGTTGAAAATTGTTACAATGCAATGTTAATTTTCCTGCAGCATCAGGCACCCATGTTGGAGTGGGGGAGGGTTGAAAGGGGACGGAAGGTGGACCGAGAATAACGAAACACGTCACCCGTTTCCCGTGATGTAAACTTTCTCTTGTAAGAGATTAAACGCGTTTCCCGTGATGTAAACTTTCTCTTGTAACAGATCGTGTAAGTCAGGCAGATCACGCCATTCTAAGAGAGAGAAAGGGGGGGGGGGGGGTTGAGAGGGGAGAGTGGGCATAGATTTGAAATCTATTCTTCAGTTAGGGGTTTGAGTGGGACTGATCGGATGGGTTTGTCATGCGTTTCATTACATCAGGTTTCGTTAACATTTGTTCAGTAGTGCGCGTGTGTGCATGTGCGCAGGCATGTATGTGTCTGTGTGTGTGAAAGAGACAGACAGACAGACAGACAGACAAACAGACTGACAGACAGACAGAGGGAGAGAGACATATGGAGAGAGTGACAGAGAGAGGGCATGTGTGTGCATGTATTCGAGGGGGAAAGAGAGAGAGAGAGAGGGGGGGGGAGAGAGAGAGAGAGAGAGAGGGGGGAGAGAGAGAGAGGAGAGAGAGAGAGAGAGAGATGGGGAGGGAGACAGAGAGAGAGTGCTAAAACTTAAAATGAAATGAAATGGGAAAGTTTCAGTTT
>JADBJO010000101.1:645000-657500 GCA_016801955.1 Conus betulinus | reverse complement strand
TCCAATATCGTTCACTCAATATATCCTTTCTTCCTTCACTTTTTTCATTTCTCACGCAGGGCGCATGCTATGTGTAATGTGTCATCCATACCAACGGCCAAACTGGCCTTCTCTTCCGAAAGTTGGTGATGGGATTTTACGTGTGTGCAAGATGTTATGCATGCGTTCACACACGGAACCTCGGTTTATAGTCTCATTCGAAGAAATGGGAGTCAGAACCTATGTTAACTCCGAGGGAAAAATCCCCCTGTACCGAAACGGCCCGGTAGAGATTCGTACCCGCGACCCCAGGATCACGAGTCCGGCGTTCTACCAACTGGGCTACTCCGGCCCCCTTAGTAAGCAGATAGGACGATGATGTTCAAAGGATGTAAGAAGACCAATGTAGCTTGCTGGACATATTTTAGGATGATAATTCAAGTAATCTGAGTAGGACGAAAGAGAATCATGCCAATCTTGTCGACAAACATCAAAAAGACATTCATTAAATGTTTTAAGAAATAAGGATGCATTACAAACATCTTGCATTTCCCAAGCAAATCCAAATCCATGTGAACATAATATTAACCTGACATTGTCCTACAACATTCTGCCAGCACCTTCCCTCTGTGTGTGTGTGTGTGTGTGTGTGTGTGTGTGTGTGTGTGTGTGTGTGTGTGTGTGTGTGCAGTTGGTAGATAAATAGATAGACTGATAGGTAAATAGATGGATAGACAGACAGACAAACAGACAGATAAATAGATAGCCAGACAGACATACAGATATAAAGACAGGTAGAAAGACAGACAGATAGGCAGAAGGGGGATCAAGTATTAATGGAAGGGGGGGGGGGTTCCAAACTGAAGTCGGAGTGAGGAACTCAGCAGCAGAGTTTGTGAAAGCGGAGGCAGGGAGGAGGGAAGGGTGGGAGAAGAGCAACGTTTGGTGAAAAAAAAGTGGGAGGGGGATGAGGGGGGAGTCGTGTGATGGAGAGACATGGCACAGATTTTGTGAAAGAGGGGAGGGGAGGCAAACCATAGGGTTTGTTTCAAAAAATAAATAAATAAAATGGAGAGGGGGGGGGGGGGGGGGGTGATGTTGGACGGGGGGAATGGCTTCTGCCATACTGGGTAATGTACATGGCAGGTCTCGCCAGTTTGTACATTCTTCCTTTTTTCCCTTAGAGAGAGAGGTCCTACAGAAATTAGTCCCGTTAAATATAGATGGATAGATGTAGATGAATGTCCAGGTGGATGAATCCACCAAGGTGACCGCATTAACGATTAGCCAAGCAGTTCACGGGTTAGTCGCCAAAGCTGGTCTTTATATGACCAGCGGAGCTTTATTCCGGTATTTAGATGTTGAGAACCCACGACACGGAAGAGCGAGGCTGAAGGGAGATGCCATACTAGAGAAGCTCAGCATGTTTTAACCTGTTGGATCCTCAAGCGAGGCTCAGCGATTTCTTTTATCCCCCCCCCCCCCCCCCCCCCCCCCCCCCCCTGATTATTTCATTACATTGCCGTCTTCCTCTTTTCTCTGTTTCAACCTTTTCTTCTTGGTTTCAAAAGTGAGCCATGGGCTCACCAGTTTCACCTATTGTGGCCAACTTGTTCGTGGAACACTTTGAAAAAGAAGCTCTTGAGTCTTCCCACGCCCACCCTCCCTTTGGACATCTTCACTGAACACCTCAATTCCATCAACCCCAACATCCAGTTCACCTGTGAGTCTGAACAACACCATCAGATCCCTTTCCTAGATGTCAAAGTTAATCAAACCCAACGAGGGAAACCATGGAAACATCGGTATACCGCAAACCAAACCACACTGACCAATATCTACACTTTCACTCGAACCATCCATTACAGCATAAACGTTCAGTTGTCCCAACTCTATCACACAGAGCAAAAACCCACTGCATCTAAGAACAGAATAAACTGAAAGAAGAACACCACGTCAAGACAGCTCTGAAAGCCAGCGTTCGTTATCCTTCCTGGATTTTCAACACCCCCCCAAAACGAAACAAAGGCATCCCAACAAAAAGAAGTCCATCACTATCAGCATGCCCTACGTGAAAGGGATGTCAGAGCGCCTGTCAGGGACTTTCAGCCACAACACGGCGTTCCGGTGTTACACAAACCAGTGAATTCCATACGATCTAAAAAAAAAAAAAAAGTCAAGGACAGAACAGAAGTGGAAAAGAAAAGTGGTGGTGTGGTGTGTTACATTCAATGTGAGGAATGCAGTGAGGACTGTATTGGAGAAACTGGTCGGCCTTTGAAAACAAGGCTAAAGTGAACACAGTACCGAAACTTCTGCATATTGTGAACATCTGACAACAAGAACCCACCACCAAGTTTCAAGCCCACCACAATTGCAGCTGAATCACAGTTCACAAAAAGGAAAGTGAAAGAAGCAATAGAAATCAGGGAGAGAAAACCAAGCTTAAACAGAGACTGTGGCTATGACCTGCCCTCCATTTACAAGTGTGTGCTGAACACCAATCACTCCACCAGTGAGGACAACTCAGAGGATACCAACACTCACCACAACTACCAGTCAGTCTGGGCTGACGAAGACCAGCATTAGCTGGCCGAAAAAATGCCCTCGGCAAATTTCATTAGACCCTGAGTCAGAACACGCTGAAACAGGTAACTGCAGACGGAAATGGAACAAACTTAAAGGAAAATTTACAGTGCCTAATCTTCTTGTCTCGGGAAGCTGTTGGATTGTGATCGTCCCCCCGTGTGGTGAGATTGTCACTTATTTATGTGTGTTTAACACCACCAGGTGGAGCACGCTGATCAAGCCAGGTGGACAGAGGAGTGTCTATCACCCAATGGACGACAGACAGGTGTAACAAATGGACCTGTTCACAAGACTAAATTCGATACTTCTCTAGCGCGTCTAGTGATAGTTCCCCCGACGCTTAAGGGTGTAGGGTTTTAATATTTAACGTCCTCCTGTTTTCTGCTCTTGCCCCTCCAGTCTGCGCCCACTCCCCGACGCCTACACACACACACACACATACACACACTCACTCAGACACACACACACACACACACACACACTTCGTGCAACACGTTGGTTTTATTGATTCACTTTCGTCGTAAACCTAAGATGGGCCTACAACGTGAAACCTTAGATGTTTATTTTGCAGCAGATGATGGGGATTTTCTTTCGTTTTACCTGCACACCCCATCTATTTATCTGTCTGTCTGCCTGCCTGTTCATCTGTTTCTCTATTTAAAACAAAAAGAAACGCACAAACCAGGACGTTTTTTGTTTTGGAATAAAACCCTGTAAATGTGGTTTCGGTGCAATTATAATCTAAACGAACAAAGCTCAAAGATAAGATTTTTAAGATTTATCTTTACTACAGCGTTTATGAAAAAAAAAAACCAACACATTCGGGCCGTTTCATTATTCTGTGTCCCATTCCAAGTTCGTTAAGTCAGGCCATGGACAATTTTTAACTGACATTGTCATCAAAACGAACTCGACAATTTTCATCACTGTGTTTTCGTCTTCGCTCTCTAACCTTACATATATGTCAGTGGTCAACTTGGACACTGGCGTTTTAATCAGAACGAACTCGGCTCATCCCATTGATGTCCCAACACAATAAAGGTCGTTTGACCAGAGTTCGGGGGCCAGTATAGCTCAGTTGGTAGAGCGCCCGACTCGTGATCCTGGGGTTTGCGGGGTCGAATTTCGGTACAGGGGGATTTTTCCCTAGGAGTAAACATTACTTCTGACTCCATTTCCCATACAGTCCTTCGAATGAGACTATAAACCGAGGTTCCGTGTGTGAACGCACGCACATCATCTTGCACACACGTAAACTCCCATCACCAATTTTCGGAAGAAAAGGCCAGTTTGGCCGTTGGTATGGATGACACGTTTATACATAGCATGCACCTTCCCCAAACATGGAGTATGGCTGCCTTAATGGCGGGATAAAAAAACGGTCATACACACAAAACTACACTGTATGTCTATACAGGCAGTGTCCGCAGGAGTATCAGCCTGTGTACGCAGAAAGAGAAAAAAGAAAGACCAGAGTTCGTTCTGATCACAACTAGTGACGTTTGAAACTGACACAGGAATCTGAAGGACCTCGGGTCGTTCCATTACTGTTCCCATCCAAACAGAATTTCGTTTCATCAAAATCAGTTTCCTTTTGACTGCAGTCGTAGTGAAAATGGGAAGAAACGTATTCATCGAAGAACAAGTGATCTTGATTACACATACTGCAAAGATCTGAAAAAGGGGTGTGGACAGGGGGAGGGGGGCGGATTAAAAAAAAAAAACGAATGAAAAAAGTGTGCTAGAATATATAACTCAAATCCTTCACTGCCAACACTTGGACACCATCACAGTCTACCTTTGAAACAGAGACACCTTTATTGCGGTGCCCAGAGGCGCATTTCGCCCGCTGATTCAGATTCATCAGTAAGACCCGGCTGATTGTATCGGCTCTCCCACGGTATAAAAAGGACGTAGATTCATATAATTCTTTGGCCTCCAAGGTTACTAAAACAAAATCCAATGCTACCATAAAGCAATCGACGAAGGAAAGACAATTAACAGAAAGCACAGTCAGGAAAACAAGTTGCAACAAAAAAAAAAAAAAAAAAAAAAGGAAAAAAAACGCAAAAAAAGAGAAAAAACATGATGCAAAGAGTAAGAAAGATTGGATGCCAAAGAGATTTGTGGATGCGTTTTGTTCTCATTACAAACAAGATACAAACAAAACGAACAAAGGTTTGTTTTCATTTAACGACAGTTCACGTTCCTGAAAACAAATCTTTTTGATTTAAAAAAAGGAAAGCCTTTACGTAAATGAGAGAGAGAGAGAGAGAGAGAGAGAGAGAGAGAGAGAGAGAGAGAGATTTCTGGACACCTTTCTTCTTTTTTTTTTTCCTTTCGCAGTGACGATTCTATTTCCACGTAAAACATCTGCATCAAAATCATCATCACAACATATTTGTCATTTGATTTAAGTAAGTAACAGACATTTTGCACCTATCTTTGGGACTACTGGCTACATTAATTTTGTTCCGTGGTAATCTTCGTATCATCAATGATGATCAAATATCAGTACGACGGAAGGTTATTCTGACAGTAAACTCTTCAAAAGGAAAATGCTTGAATCCGAAATTTGTGATAAGGAGAATGTTCATGTTAGGTCCACTTTAAAATGAACGAAAACTTACAGGGCCTCTCTGAAATAGGGTCCTACCGAGGACCACTTTTCTTGCCATCCCATCCAACGCCTTCCCAAGTCATTCACTCCCGACCAAAAGACGGGTAAGGCCAGCCTCACCGCCGTAGGAGACATGAGCTAGAACCCTCTTCAAAGACGGGCTAAAGCTAACCACTCAAAGACGGGCTAAAGCTAACCATTCATCCAGCAAGAAACGAACAATAAAGAGATAGCTTCTTTTTAAGAACGTCCTTTGAGAGTGGAACGGGCTGACTGATCCTGCAGCACTGCAGCACTCTTGCCAGCGTCTTCCCTCTGTGTGTGTGTGTGTGTGTGGGGGGGGGGGGGGGGGGGGGGGGGGGATGTAGATATACACACAGACAGATATGTAGACAGACAGACAGACAGATGGCCTATTGTCTATGGCAGCCATGTCGGGAAAGAAGACGATCTTGATCACCGGAGGCTCGGGCTACGTGGGCACTCACACGGTGCTGGAGTTCCTGCAGCAAGGCGACTATGAGGTCATCATTCTGGACAACGGTTCCAACTCCAACATGGGTCAGTGGCACCAAACGGGTGGCAGGTGGGGGTGGGGTGGGGATGGGGGGCTTGGGTGGTGATTGGGGAGGAATAGGAGTAAAAAAAAAAAAAAAAAAAAAAGGGGGGGGGGGGGGGGGGGCAGGGGTTGGGAGGAGGAAGGGGGTAATGGAAGGTGGTGGTTATTTGAAGGTGGTCATTGGCGGGAAGAAGTTTTGGGTGGTGGTGGTGGTGGGTGGTGGTGGTGGTGGTGGTGTGTGTGTGTGTGTGTGTGTGTGTGTGGGTCTCACCATTATGTTCAAAAGGCACGTTCCCATCATGTGACTCAGTGTCATGATTCTCACGGACCACTTTAGTCTCACCCCTCGGAGGTCACTGCCCGTGTCCAGTATTTTCTAACATGACGTGTGTCACGTGCAGAGGGCATTCGCCGCGTGGAGCAAATGACCGGAAAGAAAGTGGGCAGGTACCAGGTGGACCTGGTCAACAAGGCAGCCATACAGGAGGTCTTCACTAAGGTATAACGGACTGTTTCTTTTGTCAGTATATAAACACATGAAGTTGAAATATGTTGCAATGCACATGCAAAAAAATCAAATACGTGATTTCAAAGAGAAATAAGATTTGCTGTTGTATGCGTTCATTTTGCCGGTATATATTGTGATATACACGTAAAACAACTTCGTTAATGCAAGAAAAAAGTGTTTCCCTAACATACAAGGTCTTTCAAGTAAGATTTTTGATTAGAATTATCTTCATAATAATAGATGATGATGGTGATGATACATAGTAAATAACAACTACAATAACAATATGCATGAAATGAAATCAGGAAGAAAGTCATCCACGAATTCATACAGATAAAAGTCCAAACATTTCAAGTTTTTTTCTCTTATTCTTCCTCTCTCTTTTTCCCCCCCCCCCCCCCCCCCCCCCCCCCCCCCCCATTAAACTGTACGATGTGGATTCTGTCTACAAGTAGGATATATACGAATTTATATTTATTTTTTAAACCAGTCGGCGAAATGCTAGTGATTAGAGCAAGCTTAATCATACCGTGTGTACGATGCGATTTGTTATGATAAACCATGGATACGTTCACTATCCACTATTTATGTCACGCTAATCGCAAAGGTTAACCAGTGAACTGAAAACAACAGCTTTGACACCAACTAAAGATTACTGCAGTTTAAATCTTATCACGAACGATTTCGCTGTGATGAAAGAACGTTGCTGTTGGGAAGAACATAGACTACACAATATATGCTTTCATTGTTGTTGTATTAGTTTGCATTTGGTTACCTATTAACGCTCTCAGTACCAAAAGGAGAATCTCAAAGAACGTTCTCAGTACCAAAAAGAGAATCTCAAAGAACGTTCTCAGTACCAAAAGGAGACTCTTAATGAACATTCTCAATCCCAAAAGAGAATCTCAATTAAATTCTCAGTATCAAAAAGAGAATCTCAATGAACATTCTCAGTGCCAAAAGGAGAATCTCAATGAACATTCTCAGTACCAAAAAAGAAAATCTCAATGAACATTCTCAATCCCAAAAGAGAATCTCAATGAACATTCTCAGTACCAAAAAGAGAATCTCAATGAACATTCTCAATCCCAAAAGGAGAATCTCAATGAACATTCTCAGTGCCAAAAAGAGAATCTCAATGAACATTCTCAATCCCAAAAGGAGATTTTCAATGAACATTCTCAGTGCCAAAAAGGGAATCTCAATGAACATTCTCAATTCCAAAAGGAGAATGCCAATGAACATTCTCAATCCCAAAAGGAGAATCTCAATGTATATTCTCAGTACCAAAAGGAGAATCTCAATGAACGTTTTTCAGTACCGAAAGGAGAATCTCAATGACGCAGGGAACAGTAAACAGAAAATATATATATAAAAAAATATATATATATATATATATATATATAAAACAGGCGGAGTAACTCTTGCTCCCATACAACTCAATTGTCTCATGACGAGAGCAAGAGTTACCCTTTCACTACCACTGTGGCGATAACAGCAACAATAAGGTTCGGCCTTGATAATGCTTCACCGCTCCAACTCAAAGGATGCTACGGTGAGATTGAAAGTTCTTTATTGGCGGAAGATGAGAAAACACATTACATTCTAAACTATACTCATTTTTGCTTCACGTCTTGCAAAGTTTCGATAGATCAGCCTCAGAAATCATTACGTGCACAAGCTTTTAAGAGAGAGGGACTGTGATTTCAACTGACGTTGGGAAACACTGGGAGTTCAATAACAGCTAACGTTCAAAGGGCTAAAGGTGACTTTTCAGTACTTGCTCCAGTATGTTGAATGGAAAGTAATCATCCACTTGAACTATTTACGCCACAACCAGCACAAGCGGGAAGCAAAAAAAAAAGTTCTTTTTACATTTTAGTCCGATATATACACGCAAAAGACACGATATCGTTACACAGAAGTACATGAATACACAGTATATGTGAGTGGAGAACCTGGAGGCCTGTTTCTGATGCCGTGTTTGTGGATGGTCCTCAGCACCAGATCTACTGCGTGATCCACATGGCCAGTCTGAAGGCAGTGGGAGAGTCGTGCAAGAGGCCGTTCTACTATTACAAAGCCAACCTCTTCAGCGCCATCAACTTGATCGAGGTAAAATAGTACATCGGTGAACGTGCTGTGACTGTTGTTTTGTGTCTGCCAATTGTCCCAAAAGAAGCAGTTTTGAGGTAAGATATCAACCAGTGAACGTACAGCACCAGATGTGTGAAATTATTCCCAGGACAGCAGTTTGTTTTGTTTTGTTTTGTTTTTTTTGTTTTGTTTTTTGTTTTAGCTAAGATATTAATACAGCACTGGTTGCGTTATTCTTCCCTGGGTAGCCATTTTGAGGACAGATGTGAATCAGTCAATATACAGCAACTGTTGCATCGCGTCAAATATCCTTGGACAAGCAGGTTTGAGCAAAGTTGCATCAATAAACATACATCCACCACTCTATTGTGTCAACGATCTCGGGGGAAGCAGTGTTGAGGTGGGATAGTAACAAGTGAACAGATATCAACAATCGCATTGTCAGTTATTTTCGGAGAAACAGTTATTGGGATATATCGGTGAACGTGCAAGTGTTGTGTCAGTTATCCCCCGAGATGCGCTAGTGAACATGCATCTACTGTGTCCAATATTCACAAAGATAGTAATCAGTGCAGATACAGAAAGTGCAGTCCTATGTTTCCCTAGGATTTCAAAGGATAAAAACCAGGTGAGTCACGTCATACAGACAGTGTTGCATGGTGTCAGTTAGCCCTGGAAGAGAAGGTTCCAGATGTCGGTGAACAGGCAAATGTCTGACCCACACGTTAGCCCAACGCGCTGGTCAGACCTTGAGTATTCAATGCAGTGGAACGCAGTGCAGTGGAACGCAATGTACAACACAGCACAATACAATGCAATGCAATGCAATACAATACAACACAGCACAGCACAGCACAGCACAGCACAGCACAGCACAGCACAACACAACACAATACAATACGACACAACACAATACAATACAACACAGCACATAGAAAAGGATGCTGTTTTACACATTCCCCCTTTCCTTCCCCTCCCTGCCCCGCATCCTCCACCCCCTCCACCCCACCCCCTTCCTCTCCTCATCCACTCACTCCCTTTGTCGCTGCGATCAGCTGTTAATCTATCCAACACGACAGCGAGTCACCATGCAAATTGTGGAGAAGATCAGACAAAAAATAGGGCTGATTTGTATGCAAAGCAAGAACAGAGACACACGGGCATATACCACCCACCCACCCCCCCGCCCCCACCCACTCTCTGTCTCTGTCTCTGTCTCTGTCTCTCTATGTTTCATTTAAATTTAGATCTGATTCATAACCAAAACTCGTAAAGATGCCTGAGGGTGAGGTATGAAAGGCATTTTTCTCCCTATTGTTTTATTATTTAAACCCATGAACACGTTGCAGGTGGTGATGGCCGCATTGTTTTTGTGATTACAACATTCACGTTAAGTTTTTTCGTACATGGTTAGGTACATAAATGAATGGTTAGGGTCACATCCATGGCAAACGGCGCGTGAGATTTTGTCTTTGTAAAGATGTGTCAATACCCACGACGCGCTGGTAGCTTTGTTGTTCAGTATGTGTGTGTGAGTGTGTGTGTGTGTGTGCGCGCGCGCGCGCGCGCGCGCGCGCGCGCGTGTGTGTGTGTGTGTGTGTGTGTGTGTGTGCGTGCGTGCGTACATATGTGTGTGTGTGTGTGTGTGTGTGTGTGTGTGTGTGTGTGTGTGTGTGGATATGAACTGTGGTGCTTTTTTTTTTTTTTTTACGTGAAATTTGGCGAACGGGACCTTAAAATTGGTCTAGTTACAGAGCAAAAACCATGAACCTGGGCAATTTTCTCACTCACGACGTACAGGAAAGGTATGCAAAAAAAAAAAAAAAAATCGTTACGGATGGACTTGGGGAAGTAGAGGTTAGGTGGGGAGGGGAGAAGGGAAGGTGGGGGAGGGGGGGGGCTGGGCTGGGGTGATCCTTCCAATATCTTCGCTGAAATCCGTCACCCGTGGCCTTTTTTTCAGGTGATGCAGGACAACAACGTGTACAACCTCATCTTCTCCAGCTCGGCCACTGTGTACGGGCCTCCCAAAAGTGCTGCCTCTGGTGGAAACCTTGGAGACTGGGGGGTGCACCAACCCCTATGGGCGCACCAAGTTCTTCATCGAGAACATCTCAGGGACGTCTGCACGGTAGACCCGGTGCGTTGTCACGTTCGTGCTGACGCGGAGTTCTGAGGCGTCGTGACAGTGGTTGTTGTGGTTGTAGTTCTGGAAGTTATGGGAAGATTTGGTGATGAGGTGGTGGTATCGGCTTTGATGTCTCTTTATGAGAAACATCCAGACGACTCTCTCTCTTTCTCTCTCTCACACACATACACACATACACAGTACACAGTACACACACACACACACACACACACACACACACACACACACACACACACACAGAGCGTACACACACAAGCGCGTACACACACACACACACACACACATATATATATACATATATATATATATATATACATGCATACACACATGCATGCATACATACATACATACATACAACATACATACATACATATACACATCTATATACACAAGGGCACGCGTGTGCACACATTTTGTTTGTTTGTTTGTTTTTGTTTTTGCTGTCCCAACCTCTGCGCCACCTCAGAGGCAATGCACCCACGCCGCTCATTCCGACACCCTGTTCACAGCCATAGCCCGGTCGGCCCCGCCGTAGCCCCGGCACCGGCAATCCACAGGGAGCAGTCAATGTCAAAGTCGTCAAGAGGCAACCCACCGGAGGAGACACTGCACTGCTGCCGAGTCACTTCGGTGGTGTTCAGTGGCGCCTGTTCTGTTCTAACATACGCAGGACACCACCTACTAAGCCCCCTACTGACGACAATAATTGCTTAGTCGCGGAGCCGGCGTGAGCGAGCTCTCCCTCCGGAGGGCGCCACCACGTCCGTCCAACGACAGCCCCCATGGACTCGCCGATACCGGTGACCCCGACGGAGCCAACCAAGGCTACAGACGTGGAGAGGACATCGAAATTGAGGTCACCATGAGAGCAGGGCATTATTAAGGGCCACAGAACTTGAGACTTTTTTTTTAATGCTGATCGATGATGAGAATGAGGATGATTAACATGATGCTTCGGATTTCCATTTCGGTCTGAGACTACATGACAGGGCTGTACTTTACGCTTCCTTTCATAATATATCCCGGCGTCAACCAGGCCCGAGAGATATTGGCACCTGCAGTGTTGGTCAGAAAATTTGAGCATCCAATTAAGTTGATGAAACTCGATTGTGTGGTCCCAGTCTTCCCAGCTGAGTCCGCAGCAAACTCAACTCTGGTTAGGAGCCTGTCGGGGCAGAAAAATCTCACATGACTCTGATGGGAATCGAACCCGCGACCTCCCAGCCGGGAGTCTGCGACGCTAACCACTTCGCCACGGCGGCTGGTGCGCACACATTTTTGAATTGGAAAAAAAAAGCAATGGATCACGAAAGAAAAAAAACTTTTTGTTTTTGCATATTTTCATTTTTTTTAAAAAGAGAGAAGAGGAGAGGGCGGGAGATTGTGTGTGTGGGGAGAGTGGAGGGGATACGAAGTCATCATGGCCGTTACTTGTACCCATTTTGTGAACAAATATGTGTCAAAAGAACAGATACATCCAAAATGAAGTCAAACAAATATGGCAGCCCTTAATAATAAACCTCACAGTCGTCAGTGTGGCTCTCTCTGTTCCTCTTCGGTCACAGAAGTGGAACATGATCTTCCTGCGCTACTTCAACCCGGTGGGGGCCCACGAGTCTGGCATCATAGGGGAGGACCCCATGGGGGTACCCTACAATATCATGCCCTTCGTGGCCCAGGTGGCGGTGGGCCGGAGGAAGGAGGTGGAGGTGTTCGGCAACGACTTCGACACCCGTGACGGCACAGGTAAGAGACGACAGAGAACGTCCCGCAGGGCCTACCACGTGCATCTTTTTTTCCACTTTCGTTTGTTTGTGTAGTAGTTTCAGCTGAACAGCATGTGCGCGCGCGCGCGCGCGCGCGCGCGCGCGTGTGTGTGTGTGTGTGTGTGTGTGTGTGTGTGTGTGTGTGTGTGTGTGTGTTAGGGGATGGAGAGGAAGGAGGGAGAGGATGAGGGAATTTCAGTGACATAAAAGAAGATTTTATCTTCAGTTTCAGT
>JADBJO010000101.1:635000-640000 GCA_016801955.1 Conus betulinus | reverse complement strand
ACGTGCAAGTTATAGAGGGCTGAAAGATGTGTAAGTTACAGAGGGCTGAAGGAGATGTGTAAGTTATAGAGGACTGAGAAAGATGTATAAGTTCTAGAGGGCTGAAAAGAGATGTGTAAGTTATAGAGGGCTGAAAAAGATGTGTAAGTTATAGACAGCTGAGACGGTGTGTGTAAGTTATAGACGGCTGAAAAAGATGTGTAAGTTATAGAGGGCTGAAAAAGATGTGTAAGTTATAGAGGGCTGAAAAAGATGGATAAAAAAGAACTTTGGATTCTCTCTTGAGGGCACATAAGACCGTATGGCGAAAGCTTGGCTGTGTCTGGAGTGGCACTGTCTTCATCTGTCCGTGGTCAGGGGTGGTTGGGTCTGTGGGGTGTGCTCGACAGCTGGAGGGTGGTGTTTTTCGCCGTGGGTTTCTGCAGTCATGACAGGGCTGGTACACCCATGGGGATGCTACTTTAAGGCTGTTATGAGTTGCATCCTGTAGTCTGATTTACCTCTGTTCAGGAGCAGTTATGTCCTTTGATATCTTAATGGAGTGTCCTGCGCGTGCCTGTACCCATCGTCAACACAGCGCAGGCCTCCAAGGGTGGTACAGGACTGCTCTAAAAGCAGGCGAAGACAGTGCTTCTCTGGGTCCTCCCCAGCACCTTTGGGTGTTTCTTTTTTCCTCTAGAGGGCTGAGTAAAATATGTAAGTTGTAGAAGATGTGTAATTTGTAGAGGGGTGAAAAGACGTTTAAGTTATAGAGAGGGCTGAAAAAGATGTGCAAGTTCTAGAGGGCTCAGAGATATGTGTTAAGTTATATAGGGCTAAAAGATATTCGTAAGTTATATAGGGCTCAAAGATATGTGTAAGTTACGAAGGGCTCAAAGAATTGTGCAAATTACATGGGGCTCAAAGAGATGTGTTACGTATATACGGTTCAAATATATGTGAAAGTTACTGAGGGCTTAAGGATATGTGTAGTTATAGAGGGCTCAAAGAGATATGTAAGTTGTAGAGGGCTCAAAGAGATGTGTAAGTTGTTGAGGGCTCAAAGAGATGTGTAAGTATCAGAGGGCTCAAAGAGATGTGTTAGTATCAGAGGGCTCAAAGAGATGTGTAGGTCACAGAGGGCTCAAAGAGATGTGTACGTCACAGAGGACTTAAAGAGATGTGTACGTAACAGAGGACATAAAGAGATGTGCATGTCACAGAGGACTTAAAAAGATGTGTAAGTATGAGAGGGATCAAAGAGATATGCAAATATTAGAGGGCTCAAAGAGATGTGTAAGTTGTGGAGGGCTAAGAGATGTGTAGTTGTAAAGGGCTCAAAGAGATGTGTAAGTTGTACAGGGCTCAAAGAGATGTGTATGTATCAGAGGGCTCAAAGAGATGTGGCTCAAAGAGATGTGTCAAAGTATGTGTAGGTCAGAGGGCTCAAAGAGATGTGTAGGTCACAGAGGGCTCAAAGAGATGTGTAGAGGACAAAGAGAGTCACAGAGGGCTCAAAGAGATGTGTATACGTCAAGAGGACTCAAAGAGATGTGTAAGCGTCACAGAGGACAAAGAGATGTGTAAGGTCACAGAGGACTTAAAAAGAGATGTGCAATATGAGAGGGCTCAAAGAGATATGTAAGCTGTAGAGGGCTCAAGAAATGTGTAAGTATCAGAGGGCTAGAGATGGCTCAAAGACATGTGTAAGTTGTACAGGGCTCAAAGAGATATGTAAGCTGTAGAGGGCTCAAAGAAATGTGTAAGTATGTGTAAGCTGTATCAGAGGGCCCAAAGAGATGTGTTAGTATCAGAGGGTTCTGTGTAAGTCATGGAGGGCTCAAGGAGATGCATAATTGAGAGGATTTAAAGAGAGGTGTTTAGTGATCGACGGCCAAAAGAGGTGTGTAGGTGAAGGAAAGTTCAAATAAGCGTGCCAGTAATAGAGGACTCAAAAGAGATGTGTGCGTTATAGAGAAACGATACATGAATATTGAGGACCTAGAGATGTGTAAATCATGAAGGGCTAAAAGATATGCGCGAGTAAATGAGGAGAGCGTCGTATGTATGATATC
Source organism: Conus betulinus (assembly GCA_016801955.1). Lineage (NCBI taxonomy): Eukaryota > Metazoa > Mollusca > Gastropoda > Neogastropoda > Conidae > Conus > Conus betulinus. The sequence goes on along the minus strand of JADBJO010000101.1, from coordinate 637,946 downwards.
TTAGGTTTGAGAGCGCTACATGTGTGTGACAAAGCATTTAAATCATATGGCGATTACGAGAGAGAACCATAAGAGATGTACGTAACATGAGTACCTTCAGAACGTATTAACAAGCGTTGAAATGGATTTTCGGTTACATGAGCGCATCATAAGAACTGTAAGTTATTTGAGAACATCCAGAGACGTGCAAGTGTCGAAAGAGCGCCCCAACATGAAGGGCAAGAATCATGAACAGAGAAGATAATCTTATCATGGAAAATGCACGACCGAATAAATAAACATTGTAAAAGAGTTTGCAGGCATCGGAAATGAATGTCTGATAACATGTACAGGAGTGAGAAAGCCAGCACATCGAAGACAGTATTACGTAGTGTTAACTTGAACAAAACTATGGTATAAATCGTTGTTGACAAGAATTTTTGTTTTCCTTTCAGGCCTTACGCTGTGGAATTTCCAATCCAAAAACCCTTACGGGTATCAAGGGAAGCCGGATACGGAGTGAAGGGCAATAGCTTTCACCGCAAGTGAAGAAAATACTGACATAGATGTACCGGCTGCAAAAGCCGCGTGTATGAAAATTTTTGTTTTGTAATTCCACCATGCACAACATTGCAATGTCTACGTTTGCATTAACGTGTGTTTCATTTTTGGGTCTGATTGTGGGGGTCTAACTGTGAGGATTTTTTGTTTTTCATCATGGATAATATTGATATAATGCAAGATTTATGGTTCATAGTTTGTGTTTGACATGTCTGTGTCATTCCAAGCTCATTCAAAGTCATTAACTTAAATGTCCCTTGACTCTAAAGGCTTCAGGAAAATAAAGATTGCGTACAAGTATACAAAAACATACAACTTGCATGTGGTGTCTAATTTGTTCACAACAGTGGTACTTAGAAAATCACACATAATCGTGTTTATGGCGAAAAGCTCTGCTTGGCTATTTTGAAAAAAACGTGCTTTGCAAAACTTGAAAGAACTGCCAAAGCAACAATTCACTGCTGGCGCGAGTTTACTTTGAGCATAGTTTAAACAATAAAGATGTTTTTTTTTTTTTTTTTTTTTTTTTCTGTCCCAACTTCTGCGCCACCTCAGAGGCAGTGCACCCACGCCGCTCATTCCGACACCCCGTCCACAGCCACAGCCCGGCTGGTCCCGCCGCAGCCCCGGCACCGGCAATCCACAGAGAGCAGTCAATGTCAAGTCGTCAAGAGGCAACCCACCGGAGGAGACACTGCACTGCTGCCGAGTCACTTCGGTGGTGTTCAGTGGCGCCTGTTCTGATCTAACATACGCAGGACGCCACCTACTAAGCCCCCTACTGACGACAATAATTGCTTAGTCGCGGAGCCGGCGTGAGTGAGCTCTCCTCCGGAGGGCGCCACCACATCCGTCCAACGACAGCCCCCATGACTCGCCGATACCGGTGACCCCGACGGAACCAAACCAAGGCCACAGACGTGGAGAGGACATCGAAACTGAGGTCACCATGAGAGCAGGGCATGAACGGCCACAGAATTTGAGACTTTTTTTTTTTTTTTTAATGCTGATCGATGAGAATGAGGATGATTAAGATGATGCTACGGATTTCCATTTCGGTCTGAGACTACATGACAGGGCTGTACTCTACGCTTCCTTTCATAATATATCCCGGCGTCAACCAGGCCCGAGAGATACAGGCACCTGCAGTGTTGGTCAGGAAATTTGAGCAACACTCTCAGAAACGCATCCATTAAGTGGATGAAACTCGACTGTGTGTGGTCCCAGTCTTCCCAACTGAGTCCGCAGCAAACTCAACTCTGGGTAGGAGGAGCCGGTCGGGGCAGAAAAACCCACATGACTCTGATGGGATTCGAACCACGACCTCCCAGCGGGAGTCCGCGACGCTAACCACTTCGCCACGGCGGCTGGTCAAACAATAAAGATGTTACCAAGAAAAGAAGTAACACGGGCATACAGTGCCATAAAATTAAACATCTGCACACGCATGTCTCTTAATCATGATAAGTTTCACAACCACGAGCAACGTTTTTTTCCAAACTACATCAGAAACAATTAACAGACATCCATTATGTACTAGAGGCTCACACTCAGACATTTACACACACACACACACACACACACACACACACACACACACACACACACACACACACACACACACACAAACGCACTCTTGGACTAAGGCCACACTTGAACAGATAAAAAGTGGACTGTGTTGGCTATCCAGATATAGGCCTAACATAAATCCCCCTTCCCTAACATGTCTGCGTATCTGTACGTATGTGGTCCACGTTTTCGTGTTGTGTGTGTACTCATGTGTATATGCACGCATGCGTCCGAGACCCATGTAACGTGTGTAAACGAACATGCAGTCAAAAACTACTATTTCTGTTTGCTCTCTGGAGTAAGCGGTTTGTTTGCGTTCTTGACAAAGTTTGCAGGCAGTGTGTATGCGGTAGCAAGCGACTGTATGCATGCTCGCATCCATAGTTGTGGTATTACAGGTGTATAACGATGAAACCAACACATCAACAGCCTGTCGGTTTTGTCGTCGCCATGTGCATCAAATCGATTCACAAAATGGAAGACAAACAAGCAAACAAACAACAACAACAATAACAACAACAACAACAACAAAAGCAAATAAATCAAACGGCGTTACGCTCGGACGTAAGAAGTAAGACTGAATGTGGAGGATGAAAGTGTGGAGGGACAGTTGGTACACACTTCACTCCCTTCCCCTCCTTCCCCCGCACCTTCCCCACCCCACTGCATAAACACATGACGTCGAAAAATAGCCTATGATATAGCCGTAACACAAATGATAATGTGTGTGTATCTGTCTGTCTGTGCGCATTTCATGAAAAACATTCTGTTCACAATAGTGATATCAGAAAAACGAAGGAAAGTGACACCCAAATGCTCTCGTAGCTCGCCATTTTT
>JADBJO010000101.1:622500-625000 GCA_016801955.1 Conus betulinus | reverse complement strand
CATCATCATCATCATCATTATCATCATCAATATCATCATCATGTTCAGCTTTGTGTGTCTGTTCCTGTCTGTCTGACACCCTCCAGCCCCACCCCCACCCCCATCCCACCTCCCCGTCGTCCAACCCCCGTCTTCCCTCCCTCCACGTCCCCCCCCCCCCCCCTTCCTCCGCCATCTTCATCCCCCCTTTGTCTCTGTTTTTTCTCCCGACCCCTTTCGTCTGTCTGTGGCTCCACCCCTCTCCCCCTGTCTGCCTCATGTCTTCACCTCCCCCCCCCCCCCCTCCCACCCTCGGGTTTCCAGCAGCGGTGGCACTGACCCCAACGGCCAGCCAGAGGAAGAGGAAGATCATGGCCGCCTTGAGGTAGGGCCCGTAGGTCAGCACCACCTTCAGCCCCGCCAAGAAGCCCGTGCTGTCCGCGTGTTTCTGGCTCTGTCGCTGCAACAGTCACACACACCACACAGCACGTGCTGCTCTGTTAGAGGGCGGAGCGCTGGTGCCTGCCTGGAAAGCTCGAGTTGTTCCGTCCCAGGCTTAGGGTTCGAATCCCCTTTGAGCTCTCTCTCTCTCTCTCTCTCTCTCTCTCTCTCTCTCTCTCTCTCTCTCTCTCTCTCTCTCCGCCACTTGAAACTTGTGCGGCGGTCTGGGTGCTTGTCTTTCGCCATCAAGTTCCGAATAAAGTGTGTGTGTGTGTGTGTGTGTGTGTGTGTGTGTGTGTGTGTGTGTGTGTGTGTGCACGCGTGCGAGCGAGTGTGTGTGCGTGCGTGCGTGCGTGTGTGTGTGTGTGTGTGTGTGTGTGTGTGTGTGTGTGTGTGTGTGTGTGTGTGTGTGTGTGTGTGTGTGTGAGTACGTGCGTGCGTGTATGTGTGTATGCGTGCGTGCGCGTCCGCTTGTGGACTGCCTCATGAAAAATCACTATCCACGGACAGGACCACTAAATCGTAACATTTTTACATTTCTGAGAAATCAGAAATCAGACACAAAAAAAAAAATGCAGATGGGACTGAACAATTAGCAGCACTCCTACGGCAAGCAATGAAATGATCATATCGACAGTGACGGTGACATTACACAGTTGTGACCTATGAAGATCCTATTGGATGACGGTTGCATAAAATATACTAAATCCATATTTGAAGAAACACACACACACACACACACACACACACACACACACACACACACACACACACACGCGCGCGCGCGCGCGCGCGCACTCTCTCTCTCTCACTCTCTCTCTCACACACACACACACACACACACACACACACACACATAAACACACACACGCACACACACACACACATACACACACGCACGCGCACGCACACACACACACACACACACACACACACACACACACACACACACACACACACACACACACACACACACACACACACTGGCAGCTGCGCAACACTGTCGTCATGCCACTGGCTATCTGCCCAGTAGTCTATACTAATTAATATGCGACGTGCTATCTCATTGGCCAAGATCAATCTCTGTGTCTTACTGTATCTGACTGGCTCAAAAACAGGCCATAGTTCATTGCTGTCGAATTGTGAAAACAACAACAACAAACAAACAACCAAAAACAAACGAAAAACAAGAAAAGCTTCTACCGGTGACTTACATTTTTTCTCTTTGACCCCAAAGAAGACGGTGAGAGAGCACGTGAGGTACAGCCCGATCACAATGAACGATCCTATCCGATAGGACATTTCCTGCAGACAAAACACATGTCTTATACAACGGTTAACTTAGTCACATCGAAAGCAGACAATCAGTTCTGAAAATACAGAATTTCTTTTTACCCCAAACCGATAAATTTACTGTGCTCTTGACGCAAATAGAGATCATGCAATCTGAGGAGCAGTGAAAGGTGTATCTTTTTTTTTTTCAGTGATGTGAAAGTTACTGGAAAGAAAGCTGAAGGGTAGCATGGACACACTGAAACAAAATAGTTCCAACACTTAGAAGCACAGGATTGCATTCAGAATTTTTTCTTAACTGAACACGTTTCCAAGTTCGAGCAAGATTAGGCTATATCAAATAAATGAACTGACATTTGAAAAATTGGTATCAGCTATCAATGAAAGAAGAAGAAGAAGAAGAAGAAGAAGAAGAAGAAGAAGAAAGAAAGAAGAAGAAGAAGAAGAGGAGGAGGAGGAGGAGGAGGAGAAGAAGAAGAAGAAGAAGAAGAAAGAAGAAGAAGAAGAAGAAGAAGAAGAAGAGAGACGAAGAAGAAGAAGAAGAAGAAGAAGAAGAAGAAGAAGAAGAAGAAGAAGAAGGAGAAGAAGAGAGAAAGAGGAGGAGGAGGAGGAGAAGAGGAAGGAGAGGAGGAGAAGAAGAAGAAGAAGAAGAAGAAGAAGAAGAAGAAGAAGAAAGAAGAAGAAGAAGAAGAAGAAGAAGAAAGAAGAAGAAAAAGAAGAAGAAGAAGAAGAAGAAGAAAAATGCCCAGAATGAAACTCCTGTGCTGCGTATCGTCAGGTGGCGTGC
>JADBJO010000101.1:610000-617500 GCA_016801955.1 Conus betulinus | reverse complement strand
TTGAAGGGGGGGGGGGTTGTGTGGGGTAGAGTGCTGGGGCATAAATGTGGTGGAAGGGTATGGGTGGGGGGCAGACTTCCCGCGTGGGGGGTTGCGTAGTGTGATATGCAGGGTGGGGGGTCCCAAGGTCTGGATCAGTTGGTTGGGCGACAAAGCGGGTGGGGGGGTGGTCATCATCATAGTAATTTAGCTTTAAAGTGTTTCTGGTGTAGTGGTGGAACCAGAACCCGGCACCACCGAGCACCGGCAGGCCGGTCACGGCGACTGGGGGGATGGAAGTGGCAGGGGGGTACTACGGGGGTGGCCTCATGACGGCCTCATGACGTGAGGGTACTTTTTTTGCATGGTTCTACTGGTCCCTTGGTGGACTCTGGCGGTGGTTGGATGAGTAAGGGGGGGCGGTGGAGGGGTGGGGGGGGGGGGGGGGTAGTGCAACGACAAGGGGAGGTCGGTGGGGAGTGTGAGTTGGTCACTGGAGGAAAAAGACTAGAGCGACACGAGGGAAACTGATGCTGAATGTGAGAACAAGGGAGAGAAAATGAGTCTTTTCGGAAAAGCCCAAAAGAATGGAATCAAGTAGCGAGAGGATGGTTTGCCGTATGCACCCGTAAGTGGTGTTATTAAGTGTGCAAACTGATGCTTTTATCCGTCCAAGCCCGAGCTTATAGCTTGATTGCATCTGAAGATGTCGGTGGTTTGGACGGGTCCCTTCGATTGTGTGGTACCAGTAGTAGTAACGGCAAGTGAGCGCGGCAGTGGTAGTAGGCAGTCGTGTGTGTGCCTCTAGACAAGCTGTGGTATTCGAGTGATGGGGGGAAGGTTGCGGGTGGGGATGGTGTGGCGGAGGCGCTGGGAAGTGCTGAGAATGTTCAGTTTTTACTAAGCGATTAGCAATGTTGAGAAGTTGTGCGGGTCTGGGCGCGAGTGGTGGTTAAGCTGTTCGTCCAAAGGTTGATGGCCGAGGGCAACGTCCTTCGGTGGCAGTTGTGAGCATGCATGGTAGGGACACACAGAGGGCTAGCGTTCAGTTTTTGTTGGAATTCGCGGTTATCGTCATGGGCATCGGTGTTTTTGGAGAGTTTGGTGGGTGACAGTTCTGTCTGTGCGAGGAGATGAAAGAGAAGGTGGCTTGCGACGTGAGCACCGTCAGAAACGACTTGAACGACAGTACACAATAGTACTTCGGGTGGTGGCCTCAACCAAGGTGCTCAATGGTTGAACCCAGACGTCCTGTGTCCTCTGTGCGCTGCAAGCCAGGTAGGCCGCAGGGGGGGGGTACGTGCACGTGGAGTGTGCATGGTCGCCACGGCTTATCAACGGCACACAGCGGGCATCTGGCCTCAGGTAACTGGGGCGTCAACTGACAGGAACATTAAAGCAACCCATGACACGTAAATTCATGACTATGTGCGAACAAAGGCATTCCTATGAGCAATCTTATTGACGTGCATGGCGTAAGAAACTCATGTCAGCGAGGGCCGTTTCGTAGCTCACACCCTGTGTTGTATTAACTGGAGAAAGAACTTCTTTGTCATCTGTGGGAAGGGAAGACTTTATAAAGTGACATCTGAAGATCATCGTTTGGGCCTCAAGTTGGCTTGTGTAGTAGCGTACACAGGGATGGGTGGGCGATGGCAGCGGGCCCGTTAACTTTCAAGAGCTCCGGGGGGCGCCTTGTTAAACGGAGGTGAGGCTGGTAGGGTGGCGGTCGCCTGGAAGATGCGTAAATTCGCAACGTTACGTGCTACGATCGGCACAAGGACGTCTATGTACGCGTGGGGCTGGGCGCCGTACATGTCACAGTAAGGCTTGGTGCCGTGCACCCCCGACCCCCCCCCCCCCCCCCCCCCAAAAGGGGTGTTTTTGTGGAAAACCCCCCCCGTCAACCGTCCTCGGGTTTGCATCCATCTCTGGGACCAACAGCCGTATCTGGACTTTCTGATTCAGTATCAGTACCGGGGGTGTTTGAGATGCAGTTGGTGTGACAAGGGTCCTGAGCGGCCTCTGAGAGAATGGCTGGTGAGAAGCGCTCAGCGACTTGGGCAATGGAGAATCCTGGATCTGTGTTCACAGTAACACGAATAATTGGGCTGTGTTGACTCACGCAATGTCTCATTTTACCCAGACGTAGTGTCTTGTGTCGGCTGCACCAGTGGTAAGATGGTGCAGGTGTATTGGTCCGTTCACTTGCGTCCCACGCCTTGCCCACGAACAGCACGATCCCTGCCCAGACACAACCCTGGGGGGGGTCACTGACAGAACATAAAACCCATGACACGGTGCACGACTTCAAAACTGATCAGAAACTCCTGGGGGGGGACGTCTTAGATCATAGCTAAAGCGTATTCTGAGCCCGGTCATACACACAATGGTGTTTGCCGTCGGCAGGGATTGAACAAAAAAACGCGATATCTGAAAAGAGGGGGGGCTCCGATGTCAGCAGTAGGGTCGATTCCTTGTAAGCACACATGAGTGAGTAACGATGGGCACCCCTTGGGTGTCAGAACAGCTGAGCCCTTACGATGACTTTGGTTCCAGTGAAGATGCAGAAGTCCTCAAACGGACGCCTGCGCCACGGCCGCTGGGTTGGCGATGGCAGGGCCCGTTTCATCAAAAAAAAAAGCTTGGCCTCCACGGTCGGGGCTCGATCTCCACTCCAGATATGCCAAGTTCGTGCTTCCCCACCTCCGTCTCTGCGTGCGTGGGTGGGTTCCGAACCATGGGGCCTATGCAGTAGTAGGCCCATATGGGGCGGCTGTCATCGTGGGAAGGCGGTACGTCAGAAGTGTTCAGTGGTCACCCTCATTTTCGTTATGCGGGGTGCAAGCGTTGGCTTGCGGACAACCAGTGGCCATCCTAGGAGTTACTGTTTCGTAGTCCCAAGGCGCCGGGTCGGTGTGGTGTTGGAAGAGTGCGCAAAATGTGACGTCAAGTACACCGTATCGCCATGTGAAAGATTCATCCACGTGTCTATACCACACGTCATGGCCAAGTCAGGGTCCCACCTGATGTGATGTAAGTGCTGTCCTGGTCGTGCGCACAGTCGGCAGTGCCTGTCAAGTACGCCCTATGGTCATTGGTCACTCGGTCCCATTCTCGAGGTCCCCGCCGACCCACAAGAATCAGGACGGTACCTTGGTTGGCAGGGTGAAGGCGTATTCGCCAAGGGCCATGTGCCAGTCGAGAGTTCCATACTAGTGGGCAGTGAGATCGTGTAATGCTATGCGTTTCCTTTTCATGGTTCTGCCTAGTGGGTGGCATGTGAAAGCTCGTCTCCACACCGCATTGACCATCAAGTGCACGGCGGCACTCACTATGGGCACGTGCGATCGTTGCCTCGACAACCATCCAATCAGTGGCGCATCCGAGGGGGGGGGGCGATCCTGGGGGCACGGTGAAAGGCGTGTGTTCTTGGGTCTCTCACAGGCCATGGTCCAGAGTCGTGAAGTACCCCGTGTAGTTGGCATCTGTGCAGGCTGTGTCTCGGACAAGTCCATCGGGTGGGGGGGGCCAATCCAAGAGTACTCGCGCCGGCGGTGTTGGCATGGGTGTGTGAAGCGTTCTGTCTCCTTCATGTTCTCTGACTGAAGTGTCACCTGGTAGCTCTCGTACTGCTTGTGGAAACGTTGTGACATGCGTCCAGACTTGAAAAACAAGAGGACAGTAGGTGGAAGTTACCGGATCGCTGAACGTATGAAAGGAAGCTTCTGACGTTCCCAGACAGTCTCCCACGCTACTCTCCCCCGACAGCCAACGGGTTTGATACTGTTTCTTTTTTTTTTGACGATTACTCATTTGTAAACGTCCGAAAAATACATGTCTGTCCAAATTCACGTGTCCTGTTTTGCGGTGGCGTGAAGCAAACGAGCGGTGTTCTTGGCACTCGGTCTTGTGTGTGGTGTTGTGTGTGTGTGTGTGTGTGTGCGTGTGTGTGTGTGTGTGGTGTGATTCTGTGTTTGTGTGTGTGTGTGTTGTGTGGTGAGTGTGTGTGTGTGTGTGTGTGGGTTTGTGTGGTGTGGTGCGTGCGTGGTGTGTGTGTGGTTGAAGTGGAACGAGAAAACATTCTGTATAGTCCCATGTATTCAGTCTGTTTCGTACGGCGGTCCAGGAACCCCACTTTTTTTTGTTTTGACCACCCAATCAACTACTGGTTGTTTGTTGTTGGTTGGTGTATATTGTTTTGTTGTCACTGTTGGTGTGGCTGCATGCTATTTTCTACTGGTGCTGCTTACAGCTGCTGCTACTATTACACTAACAACTACCATTATGCTTGCTACTCATGACGCTGATATTACTACCCGCTGCTAACATTCCCTACTGTTTGCTGTACCTCCTACTTGGTATTACTACTGAATGCAGCCTCTGCTGTTTCTGAACTGTTTCTGTCACTACTATCACTACATTTTTGTGCTACCTGCTGCTGCTGCTATTGGTACTACTGAAACGTTCTGTCTCCTCTTCATGTTCTCTGACTGAAGTTTCACAGCTAAAACAAGAGGACAGAAGTGAAGTTACCGGATCGCTGAACGATGAAAGGAAGCTTCTGGCGTTCTCCCACAAAGTCTCCACCTACTCTCCCCCGACAGCCATCGGTTTAGAGTGACTCTGTTCATTTTTTTTTTTTACGTTAATCATTTGTAACGTCCGAAGAAGACATGTCTGTCCAAAATTCACGTGTCTGTTTTGCGGGTGCGTGAATCAAACGAGCGTTTTCGGTTGGTGTGTGTGTGTGTGTGTTGTGTGTGTGTGTGTGTGTGTGTGTGTGTGTGTGTGTGTGTGTGTGTGTGTGTGTGTGTGTGTGTGTGTGTGTGTGTGTGTGTGTGTGTGTGTGTATGCGTGCGTGTGCGTGTGTGTGTTGAAGTGGAACGAGCATTCTGTATAGTCATGTATTCATTCTGTTCGTACGGCGGAGCCAGGAACCCGACTTTTTTTTGTTTTGATACCTAATAATACTACTTTTGTTGTTGTTGTTGTTATTGCTATTGTTATTGTTGTTGTTGTTGTTGTCACTGTTGGTGTGGCTGATGCTATTTCTACTGGTGCTGCTACAGCTGCGGCTACTATTACTACTACAACTACCATTATTATTGCTACGCTGATATTACTACTGCTACTATCATTCCTACTGTTGCTGTAGCTACTACTGGTATTACTACTAATGCAGCCTCTGCTGTTGCTACTTCTGTCACTACTATCACTACATTTGTTGCTACTGCTGCTGCTGCTATTACTACTACTAAAGCCACTACTATTGGTATTATTGTTGTTGCTGCTGCTGCTGCTGCTGCTGTTACTAATACAACTGCAAATAGTTCTACTGCTACTACCATCATTGCCACTACACTACTACCACTTGTACTAGAATTGCTGCTGCTGCTTCTGCTCCTGCTGCTCTGCTACAATTACCACTACTGTGACGACCCCGACCACCGCCACCACTACCACCACTATTACTATTATACACCACGCACAACCACAAGATGGAAATGTATATTCCAGCCTAAGAACATCTGTCAAGAATACCTCGGCCACCTCGAGAAGAAAGATGTTGATGAAAAACCCGATGATGGTAGAAGTCATCTGGTAAGGCACACCGCCGACCGCGAAACACAGCTTCCGCCATAGGGGTAGGGGAGGGTCCTCCAGCTCTGGGGCATCATCGTCCACCTTCATGTACTGTTCATGGGCAATCATCATCATCGTTATCATCATCATCGCCATCATCATCATCATCGTCATCATCATCTTCATCGTCGTCATCATCATCATCATCATCATCATCATCATCACCATCTTCTTCTTCTTCTTCATCATCATCTTCATCGTCATCATCATCATCATCATCATCATCATCATCATATCATCATCATCATCATCATCCATATCATCATCATCGTCATCATCACCAACGTCGTCTTCGTCATCGTCATCATCATCATCAGCATCTTAATTGTCATCATCATTATCATCGTCATCATCATCATTATCAACTTCTTCTTCATCATTATCGCTTCATCATCATCTTTATAATGAGGAAAAAGATTATATCATCACAATATGGAAAGAGTTTTTCTTTTTGTTTGTTTACTGGGGATTTTATTTTCATTCTTTCTTTCTCTCTTTTTCTTTCTTTATTCTTTTTCTTTCTTTTTGTTTTTTCCTGCTATAGCTGAATAGATCGCACGTTCATTTTTTTTTTATAGTTGCAATGAATGCTTTGTGAAGTACACAATAAAGAATTTGGAGGTGACAGGAGATGACATACAAATAAACACGCACCTTCTACACCTTGACGTTTACACCGCCGACTGCTTGCCTAACATCAGACAACACATCTACCTTCCGTTTCGTACGTACTGTGTGATGACATTTGTCTGGGCTTTTGTTTCATTTAGTGAGATGCGTTCTGGTTCTTATTTGCTCAGCTTTCGTTTCCCTCACTTCATTGTACGACATGTGTGAAGTCCGTGAAAACCATTCGAAGAATGATTTAGTATGGACATGTGTGCGTATGTGTGAATGAGGAAGAGGCTGAAACAACTGAAATCGTGATGAAGATGATGATGGCGATGACGACGCCGATGACAACGACGACGATGATGATTTAAGTGAGGAGGACAGGTCAACAGTGTGCGATTAACACGGTGAGGAGCCGAGGAGAGGCCAACAGTAAATGTTTAACAAGGAGAGGAGAGGCCAACAGTAAATGTTTAACAAGGAGAGGAGAGGCCAACAGTAAATGTTTAACAAGGAGAGGAGAGGCCAACAATAAATGTTTAACAAGGAGAGGAGAGGCCAACAGTAAATGTTTAACAAGGTGAGGAGAGGCCAACAGTAAATGTTTAACAAGGAGAGGAGAGGCCAACAGTAAATGTTTAACAAGGAGGAGAGGAGAGGCTAACAGTAAATGTTTAACAAGGTGAGGAGAGGCCAACAGTAAATGTTTAACAAGGAGAGGAGAGGCCAACAGTAAATGTTTAACAAGGTGAGGAGAGGCCAACAGTAAATGTTTAACAAGGAGAGGAGAGGCCAACAGTAAACGTTTAACAAGGTGAGGAGAGGCCAACAGTAAATGTTTAACAAGGAGAGGAGAGGCCAACAGTAAATGTTTAAACAAGGAGAGGAGAGTAGGTAAACAGTAAATGTTTAACAAGGAGAGGAGAGGCCAACAGTAAACGTTTAACAAGGAGAGGAGAGTAGGTAAACAGTAGATGTTTAACAAGGAGAGGAGAGGCCAACAGTAAATGTTTAACAAGGAGAGGAGAGTAGGTAAACAGTAAATGTTTAACAAGGAGAGGAGAGGCCAACAGTAAACGTTTAACAAGGAGAGGAGAGGTAAACAGTAAATGTTTAACAAGGAGAGGAGAGGCCAACAGTAAATGTTTAACAAGGAGAGGAGAGGCCAACAGTAAATGTTTAACAAGGAGAGGAGAGGAGAGGCTAACAGTAAATGTTTAACAAGGTGAGGAGAGGCCAACAGTAAATGTTTAACAAGAGAGA
>JADBJO010000101.1:570000-595000 GCA_016801955.1 Conus betulinus | reverse complement strand
AAGAAGACACTAATCAGTGAATGTTGTAATTTTGTATAGTTTTTGATAAAAGAACATAAAACTATCAAGACATGAAATGTAGGTTTTTGTTTTGTTTTGTTGTTGTTCTAGATGAAAGCATTTTACAGATTAAGAAGTAAACAGGTTGGATGAATTCCACATGAAATATCAAGGTTGATTATCTGGAGAAAAACAAGATTATCCATTATGCGAAAATATCACTTTTCTAGCATTCCAGTTAAACATTTTGGGGACTTGGACAATAAATTACTCATTGAGAAGTAAAAGACAGATTGTTGTGTCAGTATGAAAGTTGGATTGCTAATTTGTATACAAAAGAGTAAAACAGGATACTGGATTGATGTGGTCATGTTTTGAACAACCAACATCATTTCTTGAAAGAAAAAGTGGTTTTGCTGATCTTAAATCGTAATTTCTATATAGTAGTCCCTTTCTGCTGGCACAAATAGTTTTATTTGGAAGCTGTTACTCTGCTCGTAAATTCTACACAGCTGTGCATTAATGAGATCAAGACAATTTTTGATTGGTTTATTTTCATGCATGTATGAAAAGATAACATGCATTACGAAGTTATTGATATGCATCTGCAGTGTGTCTAAAAGTAAAAACACAGTCAAATATACCACATCCACACTGTGTGCCACCACCTTATATCACAATCTTCAGGCTTTGTGGGGGTATGTGTGTAAGTATGCGTGTTTTAATCAGTTTTATTTTTTATATTTCTTCAAATGATGAAATAGAAACAATTCTTGGTTTTGTATCCTTATCGTAATATCTTCATGTGCACATCTTTCTCCTGTTTTTCTTCTTTTTTTTTTTCCATTATCATTATTGAAGATTCCATGACCACACAAAACATTTTCATAATTGTTATTTACAGGCACAGCTTTTGCTCTCACGGCTGGGTTGACATCAACTACAGCAGACAACCCTGCGCTGGTCTCCAACATACTGATCAGGTTGGCCAAGTATGGACTGCCCATGTGTAAGTTTTTTTTTCTTCAGTTTTTAATTGTGTTCATTTGTTTGTTGTTTTGTTTTGTTTTTGTATTGTGACGTGAGAATTTCTAACATTTTTTTTAAATTCAGATTTTGTTCAGTATTTTTTAGACCGACCAGATTATCAGAGAACTAGTGGGTCACTTTCCAGAAGTAGTTTTTAGTTCGAAAATGACTTGTATCCAATGTATTGTACATGTATGTTGTTGTGGTGTGTATGTGTGTGTGTGTGTGTGTGTGTGTGTGTGTGTGTGTGTGTGTAGAGAGAGAGAGAGAGATACTGTAGATAGATACTAAGGTAATTTGATAAGTAGATACAGATAGATAGAGAGATATGTTGTACAAGTAAGTGATATAGGGGAAAACTAGTGTAGGCAAACAATTCCTCCATTGTGATGACTGAGGAATTATTAGCCCTTCACTTGTCACAACAATGACATGGCAAAAATTTAAGAAGTAAAATAAAAGGCAAGGGAAAGGGGGAGGGCTGTAAGAGAAAGAAAACGGGAATGAAAAATTTGGGCGTTTGATTATAAGTGTAAAATCCTTCACTAGCGGCATGTGGGGACCATTGTAGTCCATCTGGAAAACGAAGCATGTCTATCCATCTCTCTGTGTCTTTAAACTATCTGTCTATCAATTTATATGTTTATGAATGATCACATTAACTGAAAATTTCCTACAACATACTACTTGGAAAAGTAATATTCCAAAACTGTCTTAGGCTTTCAGTACCAGGGATTGGTTTTATTTTTGCCAAGACTGACAGGTGAAGAAGAACAAAGGTTGCATCAGAATGAACAAGGAACAGGTACGTCAATTTTCAAGTAGCGTGTGGATCATGGTCAAATGAAATTCAAACCCCTTGCATTGTATGTAGTGGCAGATATGATCATTACTTTGTTACATCATGCCTAAGTCATACTGTTTTGGTTCTGACACTGGATTAAAGACACACGCTCTCCACTCTCTAAAAGGGTAGCCCTACCATCGCAGGCCAGCAAATCTCAAGAGATCTTAGATCTGAGCCTGCTACCACAGAGAAAAGCAAAAAATCTTCAAAACAAATAAAAGCAGACTCTGACAGTGCCGAGAATGCACAAAGTTTGAGTCTCCTGTCGACTTTTAAAGATCTGGATGAAATGCAAGCCAATCATGGAGTCCCATTCTAGAGGTCTGTATATTGTCACTGGTTTTTCGTTTCACTTGGACCAGGTCTGACAATGATGTTGAGGACGGGGCAGGGTAGTCAGTGTTGGGACCAGTTTGCAAAATTCTTCGCGTGATCACTGCATGTATCTAAGCATCTCTGTCTGTCTGTCTGTCTGTCTGTCTGTATATATATATATATGAGACAAATTTTTGTTTTTAAGTCTGAGAGTTTGTATGAAAGAAAACATGCAAGTGTGCATGGTTAAACAGGAACAGATATAGTTGACTTTATTAGCAAAGAAAACAAGACATAGTCAACTTATTAGCTTAAGATAAACAAGACAAGGAGTCAAAGAACCTTCATAGACATGATGGTAAGTAAGAAAAGAAATGGAAGATATAATGAGATATACTTCTAAAAATGTCTTTTCTTTTGGTGAATTTGTGCCGGCAAGAAATGGAAACATAGCGACTGATTGTAAGCAGAGGGTGTGGTGTGCAAAAAGCAAAGCATTTATGAGAGTTTCTGGTTTAGTTTGTCTGTATGATGAAAAGTTTTTATTATTTATTATTTCAATTTTTTTTAAACAATATTCCTTTGGTTAGTGTTTACTGTGTTAGTCTCTATTCACATAAACTTTACAGAAAATAGTGTCAGTTGACCAGTTTGCTGCTGCTGTAGTGGGTTATTTCAACTTTATACATATCAGTGACTAAAGGTATGTCTAATCCTGCTGTTCTGAAATGCATAACATTAAGTGTGATTCGTCATATCGTACAAAGTGTTGCATGTTACAAAACTATGTTTTCTTTTCAATAGAAGGAGATATTGTAGATTTTTTTTTTTTCCAGATTCTTGCTGTTTAGGTGTATCTGTCGTTTTCAAATATCTAAGCCCTCATAGCTCAATCTGTCACCTTATCACCTTTCCCCCAGTCTTGAAGACCATTGGGGAATCACAGAAGACTTCGCAATCTGCCTCCTCCACTCCTCCCGGTTCTCAGACGCTCTTTGGCATTTGCTGAATGCGAGGCAGTCCATGCACTGATGTTGTCCACCCATCTGTCTTCATCTCCTTCAGCCTCTTTGCACTGTTCGTAGTAGAATATCCCCAAACCTCCACCTGACCCACACTGATATTGTTACAGCAGCAATGATTTGTAGGACAAATGTAAACCATTTGGTGATTGGTGTGCAGTTGCCGCCGGAGGAATGTTTGCAGCAGCAACCTGTGTTGCTGCCAATGTCCGTGGGAAAGATGACCCCCTCAACCACTTCTGGGGTGGCCTGGCTACTGGCAGTGTCTTTGGAACTGCATGTAAGCAACAGTTTTCATGATTCAGATTTAAGTTTTGGATAGTTTCTGTTAATACAGGTCAGAGTAGGTATCTTGCAGAATGATTAAACTGATAAGTTTGCCGGATGAAGAGGAAAGAAAAAAAAAAAAGTTATTGATTTCCAGATTTGGAATGCTTTAAAATGTGTAGTGTTCTAAGATTTTTTTTCACTTTGGTAGCTTATACAGCCTGTTGCACCCTGCCTGTTTGTCCCCGGATGAACCATTTTTGAGGCCCACTCGCCCCCCTCCCCCCACCTCTTGATCATCATCCACTCCCAGTGACTGCCAAAATTTGTGGAATACAGGGCTTTTTTTCCCTCCAAGGTATGACAAAAGTGCCTTAAGGTAATAAATGCAAAGCAAGTTCTGAAAACCATTTGTGTCAGTCAACTTGTACAATAGTATGTTTGTTTATTATACAGGCCAACAAAGATGAAAGCATCACTGTTCTTTGGAAACATCAGTCCATAGCATGCAACCCTAATGTTAAACAAAACTTAACTGTGGAATGAACTTTGATTTTCTTCATCAGAATGAACAGAAAGATCCACCCAGTCACTGTTGATACAGTGCCAATATATTTGTACCCTATGTATCTTGTGGAATTTAAGCTATAAGAAAGAAAGAAACTAGTGGTCTAAAAACTGATTTAAGAGCAGTGTGAAAATAGAGAAATAAAGAGTAAGATTTACGGCTGCTCATCATTAAAAATGAAAGTGGAATGACAGATTTCTTTAGTCATGTCAAGGAGTGATATGAGATCTTTTTTTTTTTTTTTTTCAGAACTGATAAAGTTCAGAAATTTGATTTATTTTCACTCTTTTACACTGGAACATTTCTGTGTGTTTTCAAGAAAATTTTGAGTATTGGTTTTGAGCTGGTTATAGGAGCTTGGCTTGATGTTGTGCTCTTAGGTTTGGCCATAGACCGTATTCTGATGCAGCAAAAAAAATTTAACATCCTGCCATTGCTCAAAAGAGATACTACTTTTTTGAAAAAATGCAGAGGTTCTATTTTTATGTTTTTGATGCATATGTGACGAAGATACAGAACTTGTAAATCAGCTTCTACATCTTTCACTTGGGCTGTGTACCCCCACCCCACTCAACCCCTCCTTTTTGCGTCATTAATATACTGGCTTGAAGAAATGATTCTAGTAGAGATTAGTCGTATGATTGAAGTCACACTAAGATTAATGACAGTGACAAGACAAAAGAAATAAGAAAGCTACAGCTTATATCCTGAAATATAAGGCCAATTCAAGTTGTAAGCGGCATGCAGGCTTATGCACTAATGTCCATCCAGATCAGCTGCTGTTATTTGACTTTCAGTAAAGCACAACATATCAGTCATTCAGGTTTATCTGTGGATATCATGTTTGTAGCTATATGATCACTCATTTCTTGGGAAATTCTCGATAGAAGTTTTGAATTCTGTTTTCTGTTCGCTTCTCTTTGTGTCTTAAAGATAATACTATAACTTACAGACTGTGCAAAGTTTATTCCATTTACATAAGTTTGCAAGAAGTAATAAAGCCTTTTTTTTTCCCACAAGAAATATCAAAACCAATTGAATTTTTACCGTCTATGGCCAACCATGGCTGGTTTTTTGTTCATTTCTTTTCTTTGTTTATTCTTTTGGTTGGATGGTTGGTGGCATGCTTGCTAGGAGGTGTGGGAAGGGGTTTTCTTTGTTTTTTTATTTTTGTTTTGATTTTTCTTTAATTTGTAAGCTACAACAGTTTATTCGATTTTCAAACAATTTTTTTTTCATGTCTTTCTTTTAATCTTTAAGCCAGAACAGTTTATCCTATGTTCAAAAATGCTTTTATCATGTCCTTAATTGTATCTACAGTAGAGTTTGTGAGTTAAATGGTTTTTTCTGTTTCTTTGTATTATATCATTTCTGTTTTTCAGTCAAGAGCCAGAAGCTTGGCTGGGGACTGGGCTGTGCTTTTGGAATCCTGGCTATGATCATCAAGGCAGGAAAGATTGAGGGCTTTGCCATAGTCAACCCAGTAGAATTTCGACGTGAAAAGACTTTGGGAGCACATGAACGCAGCTACTTTGTAACACGGCCTAATCCTGAAGGAGATGAACGCATTTAAATGCGTCTGTGTGTCACAGTTTTTTTTTCTTTTCTTTATGTCTTTTGAATTATGGGTGTGCCAGGACATGTACATTCTGAAATTTCAGAAGGTTGCAAATGATGGGAAGGGGGTGGGTGGGAATGAAGTGAGGGAAGAGGTTAAAAAAAAAGGGGGGGGGGGGTGGGAGGGGGGGGGGGGAGACAGAAAATTAGTTACAAAACATTAGACAGTATATTTACATTGTAGAGATGACCGCATCTTTGTCCTGAAAATAGCTGGCATTGAACAGTAATCCTCGCAACTCTGATCAGCGTGAAAATTGTTTGTGCTTTCATATATGTGATAAGCTTGGTGAGCAATCAACCAAAGCAAAAGGTTTATGATAGTGCTGTGAGAGAGTGGTCCTTTGTTTGCTGTAGTAAATACAAATTAAAAAAAAAAAAATTGGAAATAACATTTATCAGGATTTGTCTGTGTGTGTGTGTGTGTGTGTGTGTGTGTGTGTGTGTGTGTGTGTGTGTGTTCACAACACTGGTGACTAACCAGAGACGTGATCTAAAACCGCTTTCCTGAACAACATGATGTCATAAGTTTACTGTATGATGGTTATTACCTGCTCCTTGCCATGAATTCTTTTGAGTGTAGATGCACAATGGCCCTTGCATTCATTTACTTGCAAACTCATTGTTTTTCCACCTCATCCTGAGGCCCAAATATGGTTTGAAGAGGCACAGTTCGACATTTTGCAGATTCAATCATACTAATATCTACATCTGTATCTATCGATCTACCTATCTCTATCAGTCTATCTAATATAAATGCTTTTTTTTTTTTAAAGAAAATTTCCGTTTGAATCTTCTCTGTTCATTGATGCACAGTAAAGTCTTTGTTAATATGTAAGATTTTCCATGGCAAATGCCGTAATATTTTGTTTCAGTAATGTTTCAATGATCTTGCATTAAACTATTTTTGTTTACATTTTTTCCCAATGTTTTGTTCATTTTCATGCATTACTGTTGTTTATGTGAACATGATAAAAGCTAGGAAGGATAGTTCACTTTCAAATTACATTTTGCTGTAGTCCTAAAAGTTAAGAAAAACTGAAAAAAAAACAACTGACGTGAGCATTTGTAGCTACTCATTTGCAAATGACAAAAATAACGTGGAGCCAATGTTCTTTGTCATACTCTCACTCTTCTGCTTATCTTTCCTGCTTTAAAAAATTGTCATGCAAGCATCAGAATCAAAAAACAGTGGCAAAATGTTTTGATGTTAAAATGAAAGAAAAAAGAAAAAGGGGCATACAGCTGGAGGGAAGCAGATGACTCGGAACTAGCTGGAAGCCGAGGAGAAGACGACGACACCTTCCAGTGGAATTTGAAGTATCTCTAACACATACATACATACACATATACAACAGAACACCACCTAACTCATCTTCTTGGAGACTAGACAAACTAGAAAGTTCTCATTCATCTGTTCAAAGCAAAAGATATCCAGCACGGCTTTCCAAAATAAAGGGTTTTGTTCTTCGCAATTGCCCTACAAGCACATTTTCACAGACGTTGGAATCAGGCTCCTGATTTTTGTACATTATGTGCATGTGATGGCTTGTATCTTAGTTCCTATATGAAGAGACAGAAGGGCAATCAGGAGAAGGAATAATTCCACCCAAGGTTGAGCAGTTTTCTGGTAAAAAAAAAGTTGCGTTTTCACATTATCAGGATTTTACATTGTTTGATGGCTTGAACGTACATAGTTTGATGGCTTGAATGGTGCGCATGTGACTGCAAAGTGCATGTGTCATTTTCGAGAGTCTGTGGTCACTTGTTTGCTCCTTTCCAGTGTCACACTATGAATGTGATGCATTCAGTCTGACTGTAACTTGCAAGTGTTTGGTGTGAAACAGTGAGACGGGGGTGGGGGGGTTGACGGGGCTGCATTGCCAGTTCATCCGTATCGGCATGGCAGTGCTGTCCCAAAATGTCATGACTTCATCCGTGGGCCACATTCTGTTTTAATTAAATTTTATATAGTAGGATTAGTAGTTTTTCCTCTTACAAACCAGCCTGCCTACCAACCGACAGACACAGGTGAAAACACTTTGGTGCAAGTAATATGTAATGGTAAATTTGTTGATTGATACTGCAGTCCAAAATCTGACTAACAGTCACTGACACCCTTTAAACTGGGGGCGGGGGAGGGGGCAGTATTTAATGTAAGGTAATGTAATAAAGACATGGATTAATGTACTCCAGATTTAAAAAAATAACTTTTTTTTTTTCAAAGGGGTGGAGTCTTTACTCCAATAGTTTTCACTGGAAAGTTCTACAACTGTAATTCTTTTGACACAACTTATTCCCTTTGATAATATCCAGTTGTTGGTCTTCCCTATCCTCACTGTATGAAATTAATCTGCAGTGAAGTAAAAGAAAAACAAAAACTATGCGAGTCAGTTTTGCAACATTTATTTATGATGTGTTCAACATACGAACAGTGAAATTCATTACAAAGTATCTCGCACTACAAAGTACCTCGCACAC
The DNA here is from genome assembly GCA_016801955.1 of Conus betulinus. Classification (NCBI taxonomy): domain Eukaryota; kingdom Metazoa; phylum Mollusca; class Gastropoda; order Neogastropoda; family Conidae; genus Conus; species Conus betulinus. Next base: position 586,854 of record JADBJO010000101.1, on the reverse strand, counting down.
ACCTACAAGAGCAAACACAGACACACAAGTGCGCAAACGTGACCATGCACACACACACACACACACACACACACACACACACACACACACACACATTATGCACAGAAATCTTAAGTATGCAGTTTTCTGATGTAGTCTGTGTTTGTGTCAACATCAGATACAACTTGTTTTCTATGAACAGTTGTTGATCTAATACAAACCGCTGAAAGAAAGCTTTCATTTGATCATATTTTACCAATGTCTTTACTTTACTCAATCATATTTTACCAAGATTACTGAAGTTCTTTCCAAACACGTGTGACTGACCTTGACAAAAGTTCCTTGCTAGTCTTTCAAAATTATACAGGATTGAAACATTTCTTTTATTAGTTTTAAGTGCTACTGTGTATCCTTAATACAAAGCACAATATCATCTGTCTTTTTTTTTTATGTCAGTTTTGAATCCTGCAGCTCAAAAATGAGAAACCAGCAGCTACATTTCCATTCAAATACTGAAAGCAAAATGATATGCAGGGGAAGCTACTGGATGCCCCAAACAGCTTCTGCAGCATCGCATAATTTGGCACAGGTCAGGGCTGCAGACAGCGGATAATTGCTGATGGAGTACTCTGCTTCAGAATAGTCCACTTCCACCTGGAAAACAAAGAACAAAACACCATTTTACATCTTCTATGCCACTTGAATGGGATTCTTTGACAATGTAATTGTAAGACATAAATCATCACGACGAAACTCAGGAGTGGGGGCAAAATTTATTTCCTCAATTGTTATTACAATGCTAGAATATATACCCCTCAAAATGTTCAATGGTTACTCAAATTGCAGGTTACTAAACTGAAATGTGAGAACTTAGGGTGATAAAAATCTATGACAGACAAAGAGAAGGATCATTGTACTTTTGTTTGTCAACCATAAAATGCCCTTGCTGTGACATATGTGCTTGCTTTAAACATCTCTCAGTTTGAGAGTTTCTGAGTGCACTGTTTTTATTAGTATGCATAGCAAACTTTTGGGTAATACATTAGGCATGACCAATCGCAAAGAAAAAAAAAAAAAGAAATAACTAAAAACAAACACATTTTCTTCTGATACTTGAGTATTGGTCAATCCAACAAACTGATTCTTTTTTTACATCTAAAGAGATATTCTTTGTGACAGGTATTTTAAGCTTTATAGATTTTTTAAAGGAAGTATGCAAGCAAAATGTATTACTAGCCTGCCAAAGACAGTCTCAGTATTAAGACATCGTGGGTCAAAAACGTGTGTCTCTCCAGCAATTGATTTGTTTTATTCTTTCAACGCTTAATAACACACTTTTGTCCTCCTGTGTCTGTTCCTATTTGCATTGCAGTTACTTCACTTTTGACCAAAAGTATAAACAATAACTACACATGTTCAGACATTGCCTTTACAACTATACACCTCATATGCACACTTCCATGTAATATCTTTTACTTCTATTATAAATAATTTAAAACCCATTCTTCAAAATAAAGCTACAACTTACACTGCCATGAGCCATGGCGCCCACGACTAATGTGACAGGTTCATCCGCTGGGATCAAAGTTTTGGGATCCACCACCTCGGTGGCCTTGAAACTCATCACTATCTTCTTCACACCTGCAGGGAGATGATTTGTGACCGGGTTTTTTTTTTATCACCTGTGCAACAGACGTATGAAAATGAAGATGACTGAACAGGCAACATAATACATTGCTATCATTTACAGAAATTTTCAGACTACGACTACCGGGCGATTAGTGAGTAGACATATACTGGCAAAAAGTTAAAGATGAAAAAAGTTAAGGGCCATTGCCAACGCTGTCTCCCAGACCAAAACACTACAACGCTGTCTCCCAGACCAAAACACTACAGCCAATTAAGAAGAACGGACGCAAAATCTTCCAAATTTATTCAAGAACAAATTCATTGGACCATTGCACAAAATCAACAAATCAAACGCGGACAGCGGTCTGTAATGTCCAATCACCCTTCCTCAGGATCGTCACATAAGCCACAACTGAAAACTGCACCATTCAGTACCAAGTGTTGCCACCATTTGTTGCCAGGCAAGCGGCACAACGTCGACGCATGGAGTCCACCAGGGTCCGAAGAGTGTCCCGTGGCATGGCCTGCCACTCCTGTTGCAGAAAGAGAGTGAGCTGGGCCATATCAACAGGCGGGAGGTAGTTGTGGGCTACCCGCCATCCAAGGACATCCCAGAGGTGCTCAACTGGAGCCAGATCGGGTGAGCGAGATGGCCACTGCATCTGGATGATCCCCTCTTGCTGCAGATGATCGTCCATGACACGGGCTCGGTGTGGACGGGCGTTGTCTTGGAAAAACAGCAGCGTTACCCATGGCCTGAAGGGCAAGCTGGATCAGGGGCCTAACAATCTCCTCATGGTACCGCACCCCTGTCAGCATGCCTTGAATGACGTACAGGGGAGTTCTGTCTTGATGACTAAAGCCACCCCAGACCATCACAGAACCCTCTCCATAACGATCCACCTCACGAACTGTGGCGTCAGCAAAACGTTCTACTGGCCTTCGCCACACTCGGGTCCTGCCGTCATTGAATGCCAAGGTGAAGCGGGACTCATCTGTGAACAGTGCTCGAGACCATTGCTGCCTTGTCCAGCGAACGTGATGATGACACCAGTCTGCCCGTGCTCTGCGGTGAGCTGGAGTAAGTGGCACTCGGACTGCTGGTCTCCGGGATGACAGCCTGAACTCGTGCAAATGGTTACAAACTGTCCTTCTACTGACATTGACATTTGCAGCCTGCAGGAGCTCACGGCTTAAGGTGGATGAGGTGACAGTCTGATTGCATAGGGCAGGCAGCGGAGGAATCGGTCAGCATGTCTGTCGGTACACCGAGGACGGCCTGATCATGGCTGATCCTGCATGCTGCCAGTGGCCTGAAACCTCTCTACAAGACGATGGATGGTGGAATGGGACAAGTTCAGATGCCTAGCCACCTCGCGGCCAGAAATCCCTTCATCAATCAACGCTAAGGCACGTCCACGATCGGCAGGGTCCAGTCTTTGCCTTTGTGCCATGCTTTTTGGGCTGGTGTAGACGACCGTTCTGTTTACAGATTTGTGGCCAACGGCGTCTGATCTGTGTTCATGAACGAGGTGCCATGCACGTGCATCATGATTGACCACGAGCATTTCGCCCTTTTTTTCAAACTCATATGCTCCCACAGGCACCCGTTTTACCGGTTTTACGTGGTTTCCGCACGTGCAGCTGCGCTCCACCTTGTACCGCAGTGGGTTTTTTAGGTGTTGTGATCTGTTAAGGAACATCTGTTCAATATGTCTAACCAAGTTTGGGTCATTGTGACTTCGTTTCAAGCCTATTATTTACACACTCAGACACTAACGTCAAAATCACAGGTGGCCCTTAACTTTTTGCCAGTAGTATATTATGAACCCTTCTGTTTATGACAATTTTGTAGCCAACTTGGGTATGCCAAGTCATACTTTTTGGGGGGACCCATCTTCTGCGCCACTTCTGTGAAAGTGCATTCACGCTACTTATTCCGACCCCCCATCAACAACTACAGTCCGGCCCAACCCACCACAGTCCCATCATACTTGATCTCTTGTGTTTAATGTCCATGTCAAAGCAGTTCATAAACATCCATCATCTAGTGTGCACATAAAACCAGAACAATGAACCCAGCATGTCAATTTTCTCTTCGACACAGTTTACAGTAAAGTTTACACTTTCACATTAATAGTAATATCATGCAAAACTTCACTGCAGGATGCACTTTCATCTTGATTTTATAGCAAATACTGTTAGCATTGCTGCCAAATAACTTGCATTATAAATATTATGTAGAATCAGAATCAGGCTATTGAATAAGAAACCAAAAGCAGCAACTGAAAAACTGAATGTAGCTGGAAATTATTTAAACAATTCATTGTCTGGAATTAAAGAAACAGAGATGCCACTTGGCATGGACTTGCTGACAATCTAACTGGCTGCTTACATAGTTACAATAACTGCTGCCAGTCCTGTTGGGTATAGCCTAAGTACATAACTTGTCCAGGTATCCTTATTAAACTGACTAAAGCACTGATCAATTTGGGTTTACACTTTTACTCTGCTACATTTTATGTGAATTTTTGACACAATAATAATATGACTTTTGGCTGTATCAATGGACTTTCCATGTCAGCTCAAACGCATTGACTAAAACTAAAAGCAGAGAAAATCTTGTTTCATAAGCAGCTATGACCATGTGCCACAATTGGAAGTGCAGTATGAGATGATTTTGATCTAAATAGTAAAAGAGATCAGAATGTGTGCTTTTTGAGCTAGAGCAACTCACAGACTGAAAACAACAGTGAATTTCCAGATGTTCTTCACATCTTGCTCCCACTGCTCTCTTCACACACACACGCACATCATATACATGTCATACTTGTACCAAGAAAATGACTGATAATTTAATTAGGGACACACACAGCAACAAATCATCACGCTTTTTTTTTGTGTGTGATAGTTTTAATGTTGCCACAGATATGAAAGGAAAATATAGATCCATCCTTTCTTTAACTAAAATATTTTTATGTAAGATTTCCCATCAATTTACATCATCATCATTGGCAGCAACTTTCCAAATAGGATCAAATTTTCATTAAAGTATATACCAATATTCTGCCTACTTATGCATAATCATTTTCATATGTCACACACATCTTTACTTTGACTGGTAAAATACAAGAAACTGCCACTCTTGGGGGACCCTGACATGCAATTTGATGTAGCTGTTAAACATCAGTTGTGCTTAAATCTTGGTTTGAAAACATGAACTGAACCACATTTGAAACCACCAAATCAAATGAGGTTTCTCAAAAAAACAACCCAACAAACTCAATGAACCAATCATTTAAGAAAACTTGTAAAGTATACAGCAGTGTGGACAAAAAGGAACTTACTTTCAGCAGTTTTGTATTGTCTGTGCCCTTGATGGCAAATTTATGCAGGAGCTGAACTGAAACACAAGCCAAGTAATAAGCCTATTTACATATATGTATTGATAAAAAAAAAAAAAAAAACAATAAGGAAAAAATGTGGCAAATCTAAAACTAAGACAGAGAAATGAAATGCACTTCAATCTCAAGCAAGGACCGTTAAGTAAATGACTTTTCTTTCTTTCTATCTACAAATTAATGTTTATTTCAAGAGCAAAAACAATTATTGCACAATACATAACTACTATACATTACACATTCTACATTAACCCATTTGATACATTTTATGAGAACACAGGAATTTCTATGAATGTTTTATGTTTAGTTAAAATGTTTTGCCTTCTGACCAGTGCATATCACAAAGGGTTACATTTCCCTACCATGGAAAAATTCCTCATCCAAATATTTTTTGTTTCTAAGTCTTCTAATCTATACTGATTGAAAAAAAAAAAAAAAATTAAAAAAGACCTCAAAATATCAAAAGGAAACAACTTAAAAAGTCCTGTCTTCATAAAAGAAGATGTATTTCTTTTACTCACCCATGAGTCCACAGAATCTCTCAAACGTTCGGGGGAATGCGTGTCTGTGGGTTGATTTCAATTAGGACATTCTTTTCTGTTCTGATGTAGACTTGGAGTAAGCCTGCTCTGTTGAGGGGACTGTCCATGAGCATGAGCAGACACTGGTGAGTGATGTCCGGCCGGCACTGGGTGATGTCACGCTTGGCTTTCCTGCCCAGGTTTTTGTGTCGATCACAGTTCAGTAGTTCAAAAACCTTTCCCACCTGATGGACATGATATTACTGGTAGATTTATTTTCATGTCATCAGCAAACTAAGATTTTAACAAATGATAAGCAGAGCAACTCTCTTTTTTTAAACAAGTTAATGCACCATTTCTAGTTTCGTCAAGGAGGCATCACAACATATGGACTAGACATGAACCACCACTGCATCTACTGTCATGAACCACTGTGGATATGATTACAGGTAATAAGTAAATGAGTATTATTTTTTTTTTTTTTTATTTTTTATTTTTTTTTTTTTTTTTTTTTTTTTTTTTTTTTTTTTTTTTTTTTTTTGCTGTCCCAGCTTCTGTGCCACCTCAGAGGCTGTGCACCCACGCGCTCATTCTGACATCCCATCCACAGCCACAGCCCCGTCAGCCCCGCCGCGGCACCGGCAATCCACAGGGAGCAGTCAATATCAAGTCGTCAAGAGGCAACCCACCGGAGGAGACACTGCACTGCTGCCGAGTCACTTCGGTGGTGTTCAGTGGTGCCTGTTCTGATCTAACATACACAGGACACCACTTACTAAGCCCCCTACTGACAGCAATAATTGCTTAGTCGCGGAGCCGGCGTGAGTGAACTCTCCCTCCGGAGGGTGCCACCACGTCCATCCAACGACAGCCCCCATGGACTTGCCGATACCGGTGACCCTGACAGAATCAAACCAAGGCCACAGACATGGAGAGGACCATGAGAGCAGGGCATGAAGGGCCACAGAGAATTTGAGACATTTTTTTCAATGCTGATCGATGAGAATGAGAATGATTAAGATGATGCTACGGGTTTCCATTTCGGTCTGAGACTACATGACAGAGCTGTACTCTACGCTTCCTTTCATAATATATCCCGGCGTCAACCAAGCCTGAGAGTTACAGGCACTTGCAGTGTTGGTCAGGAAATTTGAGCAACACTCTCAGAAACGCATCCATTAAGTGGATGAAACTTGACTGTATGGTCCCAGTCTTCCCAACTGAGTCCGCAGCAAACTCAACTCTGGGTAGGAGCCGGTCGGGGCAGAAAAAAAACCCACATGACTCTGATGGGATTCGAACCCACGACCTCCCAGCTGGGAGTCCGTGATGCTAACCACTTCGCCACGGTGGCTGGAGAGTATTGTATTTTGTGTGTGTGAGAGAAAGAGAGAACAAGAGTTCAGAGAGGCAGTGCTGGATTAGGCATTTGGCAGTTTGTTGAGAATGAAGAAGGTGAGGTTGGGCGGGGGGAAGAATGAAAGTGAGCAAATGTTTTGGATAGGGAAGATTTTAGATCTTGACTCTTAACTGAGATAAAAGGAGGGCTGGAGGATGCAGAATAGCCCTGCACAAATGATGTAAAGTGGAACATGAAATCCTGTCATGGGTGAGATGGTCAAAAACACATTTCTGCAGGTGATGGAATTTAATACATGCACATGAAGTTATGTGTGTGAAGTTGAGTTCAGACAAGTAACATCAGTCTATAGTCTCATGGAATTTTTAAGGAATGAAGTCAAAACCAATGTTAATTCTATGGGACAAATTCCACTGTAACAGAAGATGTTCAAATACAGAATGTGTTCAAATTCCAAACCTCAGGTTCTACCAGATGAGCTATTAAAGTGATAACTGTGTGTGTGTGTGTGTGTGTGTGTGTGTGTGACTCTGTGTGTGTGTGTGTGTGTGTGTGTGTGTGTGTGTGTGTGTGTGTGTGTGCATGTGTTGCGTATCACATGTGATGTGTGTGTCACTCTGTGTGTTTGTGTGTGTGTGTGTGTGTGTGTGTGTGTGAGAGAGAGAGAGAGAGAGAGAGAGAGAGAGAGAGAGACGTCAGAGAGAGAGAGTGAGAGAGAGAACAGTTTCTATATGCCCCATTAGAATTTCCTTGACGACTCTGATTCTATGCTATGTCAACTGTGACAAAGACTATCACTCGCAGTCGGAAAACTCCAGAAGTGAACAAGGTAAATAATAATTAATTGCCCATAGGATCGCATAGAATCAGCGAGAAAACCATGACACTTCATCCCAGTAATGCAATGCAATGCTTTCTCACCTTCACCGTCTCAAGACTGGCATTTTCTAAGATGACAATTAGTCGCTTCTGGTTATTTTTCGCTGCCATCCTCTTGCACGTGTTGCTGTCAACCGGAAGTGTGAAAGTCAACAGGAAGTTCACAACAATATACCGAAATCGAATAGAATCTTCAAATCAATCGTCACGTCGTCTCCATAGACTTTTAAGTGGCTCGGGTGTGCGCATTTGTTTAAAAAAAAAAAAATCCTAATCACTTATTTCAAAGACAGCATTCATACCCCACCCCTCCCCCAAACTTACCTACCAGCTAGCCTACACAAAACAACAAAAAAAAAAAGCTAAGTGTGGAGCTGCGGGAAAGCTACCCACTTTCACCTAAGTTTCAAGACGGGTTGCCCCGCTCCCTATCCTGCCCCAGAACAAGCATTACGCTAGTCCGGGCCCGCCAACCATTCACACAACACTTCCACACGACAACACATACAGTGGCTGTATTTTAAAAACAAAGTTTGCTGAGCTCCTCATGAAATGTGCCAGAGAGGGAGCCCCGGCTGCGGCTGCCGGTAGTGAATTCCAAACTGGGATGGTGCGGTGAAAAAAAAAAAGCTATATTTCAGAACGTCGGTTCTTGATCTGAGGTGACGAAATTTCTTGGAGTGGTTGGCTCTTGTTCTGGCGGATGCTGGTGTCAGGTACTCCTCTGGGGGAATGTCCAGAAGGTTGTTCACAGACTTGTAGAACATTGTTAGCTGGGCTTTGGTCCTCCTGGACTCCAGGGATTCCCATTTGAGGTCAGTGAGCAGACCAGTAACGCCACAGGTGTAATCATAGCGGTTGGTGACGTATCTGGCTGCTCTCCTCTGTACTGCTTCTATCTGTTTAGTTTTGTCTGCGGTGTATGGGTTCCAGACTGTGCTGCAGTATTCGAGGTGGGGACGAACTAGGGTCTTGTAGGCATTGGTCTTGGTTGCCTGGTTCGCTACCCTCAGGAATCCTATCATGGTGCTGGCCTTTTTGGTGGAGCGGTTGATATGGTTGGTCTAGCTTAGATCTTTCGAGATATTAACTCCCAGGTATTTTGAATCGGTTGTTCGTTCCAGAGTGTGACCTTTCAGTTTCTACCTAAATATGATGGGGTCCCTGGATCTGGTGCAGGATAGGGTATTGCATTTCTGCGGATGGAATTCCATACCCCATCCCTGTTTCCACTTGGACAGTGTGTTTAAGTCCTCCTGTAGTAAACGGCAGTCTTTCTGGTTTCTGACTTCTCTGTCAACAATGCAGTCGTCAGCGAACAGCCTAGTTCTTGAGTGGAGTTGGTCAGGAGGTCGTTAATGAAGACCAGGAAGAGAAGAGGGCCCAAAACTGTGCCTTGTGGTACACCACTGACATCTGGGGCCTGCTCGGCTTAGCGCCATCGACTACTTCCTGCTGTGTACGATGGGACAAGAAGGCTCTTCAACAATCAAACTCTGTGGATATCTAAGACAAGGTGTATGATGTATCATCCGGCAAAAAAAAAAATCATTAGCAATGCCAGAGTTTTTTTTTTTCTTATTTTTTTTTTTAAAGAAAACAAAAAGAATCATGCAATTCACGTTGCAGAATAACTTTTAGGCTGTTTTAGCATCATGCGTTTCCAAACACTTACAGTGACAGTTATCATTAGTAGGCCTGTTTAGTATTCGTACGGATTAGGCAAGCTTACCCATCGAAGTGACACTGGCAGTTGCTAGTTTCAAAGTGAAGTGACTGCAAGCAGAAATTAAAAGAAAGAAATTACATGAAAATTACTATGCCACCAAACGAAAGAAACAAACAATTACCAAATTGGAAATGAAATGAGGCAGGGAACAGTAAGCAATAAACAGTAAACAAGTGGGGTAGTCTTTGCTCCCATAAGGAAACCTAACACACAGTAACTTTTATTCAAGACTGGCACAGCCTTTTAAACTTGATAAAGTCAGACAAATACAAAGACAAACAATCTAATAGTGGGGGAAAACAAGCGCAGGCCAACAACTAAATTGTCTTCATAGTAATGATTTGGCAAAACTTTGAACTTAAGGAGGGCGGAGTTAAGTTCAAAGTTTTGCCAAATCATTACTATGAAGACAATTTAGTTGTTGGCCTGCGCTTGTTTTTTCCCCACTATTAGATTGTTTGTCTTTGTATTTGTTGACTTTATTCAAGTTTAAAAGGCTGTGCCAGTCTTGAATAAAAGTTACTGTGTGTTAGGTTTCCTTATGGGAGCAAAGACTACCCCACTTGTTTACTGTTTAAACAAATTACCAGACAAAAATTCGACGCGTTTCCACTTCTTTGATCTACTTCAGGAAAGACAAAGAAAACGAACCACGAACAGACAGACGCTTATCTCCTCAAACCATGACCAATGGCGCATCCAGAAATAGGCCTAGTGTTCACGGCCAGATCAGTTGCGAGCGAGAGGAGGAGGAGGGGCGGGGGGGGGGGGGGGGGGGGGGGGGGGTTCCAAAGGGTCAGGGGATCCTTCTCCACTGTCGACCATGACCAATGATGCATCCAGGAACAGTGTTCAAGGCAGAGATCAGTTGCGAGAGGAGAGGGGGCGATGTCAGGAGATCCTTTTCCAGCGGGGAAGATGGGTGACAACGTGTTAAAATGCAAGTCTGCTGATCGGGAGAGGTTTCTGGAAACCTTTTCGCTCGTCTTGGTGATGCCGTCAAGCTCGGGATGAAACCAGGCAATGTCGATCAGGTTTGCTTGGTTTTTTTTTTTTTTTTTGTTTTGTTAACTCTCTCTCTCTCTCTCTCTCTCTCTCTCTCTCTCTCTCTCTCTCTCTCTCTCTCTCTCTCTCTCTCTCTCAAAAAATAAATAATGATAATAACAATGCATGCACGTGGCTATGAACAACATGTGCTCCTGCCCTGTGTATGTATAGGTGCTGTGATGTGTGTGTGTGTGTGTGTGTGTGTGTGTGTGTGTGTGTGTGTGTGTGTGTGTGTGTGTGTGTGTGTGTACTCTTTGATAGTGCATGCATATATTGATTATGCGTGTTTACTTCCAGCGAACAATATCAAGTGTACATAAAATAAAATGTGCCAGATGCACTGATATCCATATGTAGCTGTATATTCATGCACTCAGTCATATTCCTCTGCACACACACACACACACACACACACACACACACACACACACACACACACACACACACGCACACACCATACTACCTCTCTCTCCGACCTTGCATTGATAGCTTCCTTTCATCGGTAGTCGTCGGTGTTAGTCTTCATCCTCTCTCTCTCTCTCTCTCTCTCTCTCTCTCTCTCTCTCTCTCTCTCTCTCTCTCTCTCTGCGCACAACGCGCATCTACTAGAGTGAACACACACACACACACACACACACACACACACACACACACACACACACGCACGCACGCACGCGCACACACACACACACACACACACACACACACACACACACACACACACACACACACACACATACTACCTACTCTCTCTCTGACCTTGCATTGATAGCCTCCTTTCATCGGTAGTCGGTGTCAGTCTTCATCCTTCCCCGTCTTCACCCCCACCCCCCCCCTCTCTCTCTCTCTCTCTCTCTCTCTGTCTCTGTCTCTGCGCACAACGCACATCTACTAGAGGGAAAACACACACACACACACACACACACACACACACACACACACACACACACACATACACACACACACACACACGCACGCACGCACGCACACACATACACACTGTCAGAAAAGATGGGCTGTTGAATAGCATCGACACAAGGCGGCGCGCTTGAAAGGAAGGCCCAGGAAACATTACTCATCCCGTCACTGCTGCTGGTGGCGCAGTTACGATGGACTGGCCTGGTACGTGTGTCCTCATCCATTTCCGCACATCAGAAAAGTGTTGCCACAACCTGTGCGGGTTTGCCTGCTCACAGGTGGACGACAGACAGAGGACCCAGTGACTAACCAACCAAAGAATCTCGACGCTACGGCGACGCTGGTTCCAAATTTTGTTTCAAAGCGTTCTTCGTCTTCATTATCCCGAATGTTTGTTTGTTTGTTTGTTTTTCTGAAGAAGACCTAAGAGGCTGAAATGCATCGTGTTTTGTCCTGTTTTATCTGTTTGTCTGGGTTGTCTTGTGGAACATACAACTTTTCTTTTTAAATTTCCAAATTCAGCCTCGTGACTTTCTGCGCATTGCATGTCGCCTCTGCACATGTGGATACTCTCGGCTTGTCTGCTTCAAACGGTCGACTGGATCCACTGAAGTCTTTGATTGGTTCTCTCTGCTGACATCCTAAACTCTTGCGGACAAATCAAGTTTGTCTTGTCGATGTCAGAGTTGAAAAGTGGCTTCCAGTTTAGGGAGGTCGTTAATGAAGACCAGGAAGAGAAGAGGGCCAAAACTGTGCCTTGTGGTACACCACTGACATCTGGAGCCTGCTTGGCTTAGCGCCATCGACTATTTCCTGCTGTGTACGATGGGACAAGAAGGCTCTTCGACAATCAAACTCTGTGGATATCTAAGACAAGGTGTATGATGTATCATCATCCGGCAAAAAAAAAAAAAAAAAAAAAAAAAAATTAGCAATGCCAGAGGTTTTTTTTCTTATTTTTTTTTTAAGAAAACAAAAAGAATCATGCAATTCACGTTGCAGAATAACTTTTAGGCTGTTTTAGCATCATGCGTTTCCAAACACTAACAGTGACAGTTATCATTATATCTAGTAGGCCTGTTTATATTCGTACGGATTAGGCAAGCTTACCCATCGAAGTGACACTGGCAGTTGCTAGTTTCAAAGTGAAGTGACTGCAAGCAGAAATTAAAAGAAAGAAATTACATGAAAATTACTATGCCACCAAACGAAAGAAACAAACAACTTACCTGACAAAAATTCGACGCGTTTCCACTTCTTTGATCTACTTCAGGAAAGACAAAGAAAACGAACCACGAACAGACAGACGCTTATCTCCTCAAACCATGACCAATGGCGCATCCAGAAATAGGCCTAGTGTTCACGGCCAGATCAGTTGCGAGAGGAGGAGGAGGGCGGGGGGGGGGGGGGGGGGGGGGGGGGGGGTTCCAAAGGGTCAGGGGATCCTTCTCCACTGTCGACCATGACCAATGATGCATCCAGGAACAGTGTTCAAGGCCAGATCAGTTGCGAGAGGAGAGAGGCCCGATGTCAGGAGATCCTTTTCCAGCGGGGAAGATGGGTGACAACGTGTTAAAATGCAAGTCTGCTGATCGGGAGGAGGTTTCTGGAAACCTTTTCGCTCGGTCTTGGTGATGCCGTCAAGCTCGGGATGAAACCAGGCAATGTCGATCAGGTTTGCTTGGTTTTTTTTTTTTTTTTTTTTTGTTAACTCTCTCTCTCTCTCTCTCTCTCTCTCTCTCTCTCTCTCTCTCTCAGAAAATAAATAATGATAATAACAATGCATGCACGTGGCTATGAACAACATGTGCTCCTGCCCTGTGTATGTATAGGTGCTGTGATGTGTGTGTGTGTGTGTGTGTGTGTGTGTGTGTGTGTGTGTGTGTGTACTCTTTGATAGTGCATGCATATATTGATTATGCGTGTTTACTTCCAGCGAACAATATCAAGTGTACATAAAATAAAATGTGCCAGATGCACTGATATCCATATGTAGCTGTATATTCATGCACTCAGTCATATATTCCTCTGCACACACACACACACACACACACACACACACACACACACACACACACACACACCATACTACCTCTCTCTCCGACCTTGCATTGATAGCTTCCTTTCATCGGTAGTCGGTGTTAGTCGTCATCCTTCTAGTCTTCATCTCTCTCTCTCTCTCTCTCTCTCTCTCTCTCTCTCTCTCTCTCTCTCTGCGCACAACGCGCATCTACTAGAGTGAACACACACACACACACACACACACACACACACACACACACACACACACACATACACACACACGCACGCACGTACGCACACACACACACACACACACACACACACCATACTACCTCTCTCTCCGACCTTGCATTGATAGCCTCTTTTCATCGGTAGTCGGTGTCAGTCTTCATCCTTCCCCGTCTTCACCCCCCCTCTCTCTCTCTCTCTCTCTCTCTCTCTCTCTCTCTCTGTCTCTGCGCACAACGCACATCTACTAGAGGGAAAAACACACACACACACACACACACACACACACACACACGCACGCACGCACGCACACACACACACACATACACACCCACACACACACGCACGCACGCACGCACACACACACACACACTGTCAGAAAAGATGGGCTGTTGAATAGCATCGACACAAGGCGGCGCGCTTGAAAGGAAGGCCAGGAAACATTACTCATCCCGTCACTGCTGCTGGTGGCGCAGTTACGATGGACTGGCCTGGTACGTGTGTCCTCATCCATTTCCGCACATCAGAAAGGTGTTGCCACAAACTGTGCGGGTTTGCCTGCTCACAGGTGGACGACAGACAGAGGACCCAGTGACTAACCAACCAAAGAATCTCGACGCTACGGCGACGCTGGTTCCAAATTTTGTTTCAAAGCGTTCTTCGTCTTCATTATCCCGAATGTTTGTTTGTTTGTTTTATCTGAAGAAGACCTAAGAGGCTGAAATGCATCGTGTTTTGTCCTGTAATCTGTTTGTCTGGGGTTGTCTTGTGGAACATACAACTTTTCTTTTTTAAATTTCCAAATTCAGCCTCGTGACTTTCTGCACATTGCATGTCGCCTCTGCACATGTGGATACTCTCGGCTTGTCTGCTTCAAACGGTCGACTGGATCCACTGAAGTCTTTGATTGGTTCTCTCTGCTGACATCCTAAACTCTTGCGGACAAATCAAGTTTGTCTTGTCGATGTCAGAGTTGAAAAGTGGCTTCCAGTTTAAATGGAAAGCTGAATCAGAGACTATTTAAAAATGATCCTGTTTTTCAGGCTGCTTTTCCAAACAGACCGCCGTTGCTAGAAAATGTGTGTGTGTGTGTGTGTGTGTGTGTGTGTGTGTGTGTGTGTGTGTGTGTGTGTGTGTGTGTGTGTGTGCGTGCGTGTGCGTGCGTGCGTGCGTGCGTGCGTGCGTGCGTGTGTGTGTGTGTGTGTGTGTGTGTGTGTGTGTGTGAACATTTTGCCTGTGAAAGTACTCTTTATCTTGTGGTCATAGTTAATTTTGACCGGGCTGAATATTGTCAAATCAAATCACAATCCGTAGATGAAGCCAAAAAGTGACCCCCGTGCCTGCCCAGGGAGTGTTAACCAGACAGAACATCAAGTACAACCATTTTTATTAAAGGAAGCCAAAAAGGTGCCCAACCCGACCTTGGTGGCTTGATCGGTGTAGCACCAGTAAGGTAATGTTGCTTATAGCCCAGCCGACCGCAGAGGGCCATGTCAGGGGTGTCACCGCGGTGAAGTGTAGCACCAGACTTTACCCCTCTCAGAGTAGGCCTCTATATAAAGTGGCCCAATCCAGACTGTGCAGCTGTATAACGTCGCTTAGTCCAGAATATGCCCCTGGATAGACTGGCCTTGGTCTAGCCTAAGCTTCTTTTTACTGGGGTTATAATTGACTTACGCCAGTTTATATCCTCTGGGCCATTTTATACACCCCTTCTCTGGGTTTTTTTTTTTTTTTTTTTTAATAAAAAAAATACATTTGAAGGGTGTGAGTATTACAATGAAATAGTTGGTTAGTGATGCCCATCGGCCCCCCACTGGGACGTAGGCCGCCAACAAGGTCCCTCCAGCTGACTCTGTTCTGGGCCAGTGTCTCCAGCTGCCCCCTATGTGTGGCCCATCTTCTTGGCATCTGCTTCCAGGTCACGTCACCCTGTGTTCCTCGGCCGGCCTCTCTTCCTTTTTCCCTGGGGGTTCCACCTAAAGGCTTGTCTCGTGGTGTTGGTGGCTGGCTTGCGCAGAGTATGGCCTATCCACCTCCAGCGGCGTTGCTGGATATCAGCTCCCACCGGCTTCTGTCTTGTCTGCTGCCATAGTTCTTCACTGCTGATCTTGTCAGGCCACCATATGTGGAGGATTCGTCGCAGGCAATTGTTAATGAATGTCTGGATCCTCTTGGTCATTGTTATGGTGGTTCTCCACGTCTCGGCTCCATATAGCAGGACTGACTTCACGTTGGTGTTGAAGAGCCTGGTCTTGGTGTTGACTGACAGGTCTCTTGAACACCAGACGTTCTTGAGCTGCAGGAAAGCTATCCCTAGCCTTGTTGATTCTGGTCTTCTCGTCTGCGTCTGTCCCTCCTTGCGTGTCAACGATGCTGCCAAGGTAGGGGAAACTGTCCACCTCTTCTAGTGCTTCGCCTTCAAGTGTGATGATTATGTGCTGGTGGCATTTACTTTCAGGACCTTGCTCTTCCTTCGATGGAGATGACTTCTCTGCTACGATGCTGGTCTTTTCCTGCAGCTGCTGCTGGGTGTGCGAGAGTATAGAACTAGGTCGTCAGCAAAGTCCAGGTCGCCCAACTGTGACCAGAGAGTCCTTTGGATGCCATGAATACAACCTTAGAAAATAGGCTAGGAGATGTGCAAGGCAAAGTTTTTACCTAACATTAACCTTGCCGATGAAATTTTATTCGAAATGTGAACAGTTCAAAGTGTACATGCTGCCTAGATGAAACTATTGCTCTTTATTAATCACAAATTCCCTCAGACTACTTTGAAAAAAAAAAAAAAAAAAAAAAAAAAAACGATTGGTGACAGCCACGATGTATCTGTTGCCGTTAGCTGACTCCTGCTAAGTCCAGTGATATCAATATCAATGAGGCACCACACCTGAAACATTCTGAAACTGTAAGCCTACGTGCACACGTGAGAGTTGTTGAGGGGGGAAAGAAGGAGACTATATGTGTGAGCATACTTCTTCGCCTTTGTCTTTTTCCTCTTTGTTTTGTGTTTGTTTGTTTGTTTTAATTCTTCTTCGTTGTTGTTTTCGACATTGTCGTCGTCTTCATCATTGTCATCATGTTATCATTTTCTTCATCTGTATCTTCTTCCTCGATCTTTTTCTCCTTCTCCGTATCAAA